>APFE031097456.1:85304-203615 GCA_000404065.3 Pinus taeda
GGAATGTTTGGTTTTCCAGCAAAATAAAGTTGAAACAATTAAGACACCAGGTCTATTACAACCTTTATCCATTCCAAGCTAACGTTGGGAGGAGGTTTCAATGGATTTTATCACAGGTTTACCCAAGTCTTAGGAAAAGAGTGTCATCATGGTGGTAGTTGATAGACTTACCAAGTATGCACACTTTTGTGGATTATCACATCCATTTAAATCCAGTACAGTTTCTAGTGCATTTATGGAAACAATTCAAAAGCTACATGGAAACCCAAAGATTATTGTATGTGACAGAGATCCCATTTTCACTGGAATTTTTAGACAGAATTATTTTCTTGTCTTGGTACTCAGTTAGCTCATAGCTCATCTTATCATCCTCAATCTGATGGGAAAACTGAGATAGTAAACAAATGTTGCGAAGGATATCTTCGTTGCTTTGTATCTGATAAACAGACACAATGGGTCAAATGGTTGCCTCTGGCTGAATGGTGGTATAACACTTCCTTCCATACAGCAACAAAAATGACCCCATTTATGGCATTTTATGGGTATCAACCACCATCCATCACATCATATTTAAGAGAAAATTCTAAGGTTCAGGCAGTTGAACATCACATCGATCGACAACAAGTCCTCCAACTCTTAAAGGATAACCTCGTGTTGGCACAGAATAGACTGAAACAACAGGAAGATCAACATCGCAGTGAAAGAAGTTTTGATGTAGGTGATTGGGTATTCCTACGGCTACAACCATATAAGCAAATGTTCCTCAAGCAAGCTAAGAAGGATAATAAATTATCACCAAAGTATTATGGTCCGTACAAGGTGTTGCAAAAGATTGGTACTATCGCATACAAATTGGAGCTTCCTACAGCTTCTCGATTGCACCCAGTTTTCCATGTTTCATGTTTAAAGAAGGTTATAGGCACAAGCTCCCAGTTCAAACAATATTGCCATAACTTGATGAGGAAGGAAAAATTATATTGGAACCGGAAGCAGTCACAGAAACAAGAACTCGACAGCTATGAAATCGTTCAATTTCAGAGTATCTTATCAAGTGGAAGAACTTATTTGCTGAAGATTCCACATGGGAGGATGAGTATCCAGAACTACTCAAGCGTTGAGGACAACACTTTTTTGAAGGAGAGGGGCATGTTGGGTCCCTATAATATTAGTGATTACCCCATTACTATTGTAGTTATACCTCTTATTAATATTGTTGTGCCCCTATTGTCCCCATATAGTTATTACTGTGCCCCATAGAATCCCTTTATTATTATTTTTGTGGCTTTATATTATTATTGTTAGGTCGGCTGGGTTATATTGTGACTCCTTAGACTCCTATATATAGAAAGGAGGTTTTGTCATTTGAATCATCGAAGAATTTTTCACTTATGTAATGTAAAGGAGGCTTCCCCCTCGAAGAGGACGAATTTTAAGGCGCTGATCTATCTTTTCTATCTTTTCTTGAGTTGGTTTCATAACAAGGTCCTTACAATTCCCTCCTTCCATCATGCTCATCATCTCCAACGAGTCATCATCAAGCATGATAGTTTCTTTGCTTTTTTCCTCCTTCTCATCTTTCTTTTCAATAGCAAATATAACCAAGCAACATATACAAATATAAGAGCATGGAATTTATTTTGTCAATCTAAAGTTTCCACAGTTTTCTCAGAGGATAGACTCCTAGGGTTCTCAATTACAACCCCTAAATTGCTTGATATTTTGATTGGAAACATCATCCCTAGGGTTTTGATGTCATATCCTAGATTTTGTCCAATTCCACCCTCGCTTGTTTTTACCAAGTCTTAGAAGATTCTTTTTTCAAACCATATATGTCAAAAGATAGGGTTTATATGAGGGAAGAAACCAATTAATGATAGGGTTTTTCACTTAACTAGGGTTTTCCTATCCAAGACCTATATAGGGTTTACAATACATAGAAACCATAAATATTTAACAAGGCGAATCCTCCAAACAATGATTCTTTTACCACTCAAAACATGCAACAAAACCCTAGTGCATTTAAGACCCTTTATCCATAAAAACATATACATACCTTACAAACTGTTGTGCATACATGATGAAGTGTGATTACTAGTTAGGAGACACCTATTTCCCATGTTAGCCCTCTATCTATGGCCAAACCTCCTTCATAAATCAACTACCTCCTTCTCTCTAAAAGCATATACAACTTTTTGTCCTAGAGGACACTTCCAACACCTTTTTAAGGCCTATTTGACCGTCCCAAAAGTTATCCCAAGAGCTCATCCTTGTCTTCATAGATATTTGTACCTCTCAACCCACGTCTTTGAGAAAATTATTTTCAATTTTATAATAAGTCTACCCAAAATAACCTTCTTCAACAGATGAGATGGTTGCTTCTATAATCACCTTAGAGTCCATGAACTTCTTGCACAATAATTTGGACTAGCTCTAGAGGTTCATACTCACTGTGAAAACTTTCAAAAACTGGGCTATGATCCCTCTTCCAACTTCAATATTACATTCTAGTACTTATTAAGCTTGGAAGAAAAGAAACATGCTTCTTTTAGAAATCCAAACCAACTCTTATCTTAGCATGGTACTCTGAGGATTTGTGTCACCTATTAGGGCACGTATACCTTCTATAAGTATACCCTAATTCTTACATATATCAAATCTCCAAAATCATGCACAATCTTCTTAATTTAGCCCTTTTTTCTCTGTGTTATACTCTATTAACTCTCGGACTAAAATGAGTCTCATTTTGTGTACCTCAAACCTCTTGAAATGAGTATCCAACCCTCCTAGATACCTCAGAAATTTTAGATTCCAAGCCCAACATTGTGACCTTCTAAACTATTGTTGTAACCACAAATTAACACCCAAACCAGGTCTCAGATGCTCTTGAAATATTATAGTTGGTTGTAGCCTTATTATTTGAAGGTTTTATCCATGGAAAGGTGCCAAGATCAACCGTTTGAAACTCGACCTTTCTCCTCTTGGTCCTACACAAATCAAAAACCTCAAATATATACTAATACATCTTCCTTTCTTTCTTGGTTTACTTCCTCCAAGTATGCGGTTTTGTCAAATCGTCTTTTGTAATGATGTATGCACTTGTGGTTGTTTATTTGACCTTCAAGGCATTCACAAATAATCTATTGTTTTAAGATTTTGGAGGCCATTAGAGAAATTTTGAGGTAAAAAATAGGCCTCAAAATAAAAATGTACAACCAAAGTCAGCTTTATAAGAGACAATAGGATTCAATATGATGATTTCAACCATGGGAGATGATTTGCCATTTTTGGAGCAAAAAGATAAAAAGATAAAATAATAAAAATAAATAAAAAACTACATTTTTAAATCATATTTTCAACTTATCTCCTCACTTTTTCAGTCAAATTCCGAGTGGGCGCACTCTTTGGATGTGGAATTTAGATTCTCATCTAAGGTGTACCCATGTTGCATACCTTAGATGGACCCCGCTACACAAAAGATGAGAAATATATGAAAAAAATTTATTGCAATCACACTTTTTCATGTATTTCTTATTTTTTGTGTAGCAGGGTCCATCGAAAGGTACTCCTTGCATGAGGAATTAAATTTCACATCCAACGAGTGCTCCAAATCAAATTTTGAGTAAAATTGTGGGGAGATAAGTTAAACATACGAGTTGAAAAAGTAGTTTTTCTTCTTCTCTCCAAAATTTGATGAAGTAATCTAATCTTATTTTACTATTTCCAATATTACTTTGTAGTATTCCTTAGAAAACCCATTTTATACCTCAAAATTTCTCTAATGATTGAAAAAACTCTTCACGTGATTCCAACTACCCATACTGTTAACCTTAGCTCTAAATCCATGTTGGAAAATTCATTAAGACAACATTTAATTGACTTTTCTTTACATGGAATTTACTTGTGATATTATATTCGTATTGTTCTTCATTATGTTTATGCTCTTATCATCAAATAAATTCCAAAATAATAAATATCACAACCATACAAAAATGAGCACAAGATATAGACTCCAATCTAGGGAAAAACCCATCCAAGGGGAAAACCCATAAAGAACTTCTTTGCTTCTAGAATCAAATACAAAGGAGATTTCCAAGACGAAATCCTAGACCAAGGCTACCACAAGGAACCAAGCCAACCAACCTTCCTCCTTCTTCAATGCAAGTGAAGAAGAATAACCTTTACATTACATCAACAAGGTCTGCAACACCTTCCTCGAGTTTTTAGATTTGTTGCATGACCAAAAACAGATCCCTCTTGCGCGTGTGAGCTGTTATAGAGATAATATAGATTTACGAACAAAATAGAGCTTGAATCCTTCTACGCTAGGGTCTTCTAGCCTTCCTAAGACTTTCACATGTCTCCTTCAATTGCAAATCAAACCTAAGACATGATTTCTTGTTCTATTTAAATGAGGTTGAATTTCTTTTTTTTTATAGCCCTTTGAAGAGGTTCCATTGGCCCTCTCTAGGCCAACTTATTCTTGGTTGGCTGACTTGGTCTTAGGAGCATTCTAGACACTTTCGAATACAATCTTTTTTATTTTCTTGATAAAAATGCGTGGAAGGGGATTCAACATTATGACAAGGACTTTTGACTCATGTAAACCCTAGGAGACCTAATGCCAAATATTTTGAGCACGAAACCCGTGCTTTTACAAAATTGATTTTTTCTTTTGTTCTTACATCATTTTCTTTCTTCATTTGATAGATACACAAGTCAAATGGAAATGATGAAGTCCAAAACTAGTTACATTTTCCAACACCAAGGGAATCTAAGCCATCAAAATCACCCAAAGATTGTATCCATCCTAGGCCACACCGACCATTAACATGGATGAATTTTTGTCCCTATAGTTTTGAACCACTAACCTAACTTGTGGCCTCAGTAGCTACGATCTAAGGTCGTTTAAGCCATCAATTTTTGTCCAGGTAGTTTCGAACTGGTGACCTAACTTGTGGCTTGAGTAGCTATGACCTAGGGTCATCTAAGACATCAAAATCACCTAAGCATTATAGCTGGACCGGGCCACACTAGAACTTAACATCGTTGGATCCTCTCCCAAGAGATTTTGAACTGATGACCTTTTCACCACAAAGTGCCTTAATAGAACACCATGGATCTTTTCCCATGAGGTTTTTAACTCGTGACGTCTTCACCATGGAGTGCCTTGACAAAACACCATGTATACTCCCAAGACTCCTTGGGATGATAGAATCTGTTAGACTTGCGATACTAAGAAGGTGGAAGACGAAAAAAACCTCCTTTCAGATTGTTCGACTCTTACTCACATCCACTCTCAATTCACTAACATGTGTCACTCCTCCAATCCTCTTGACTTATTAAGACAACCCAACTATAGCGATCATGGAGCACTTCTTTCTCTTCCTTTTCATCACAAAAATAAGATTTTGAAGAACCACAATTATATTATTTTTCTTTTCTTGAGGTCCGATAGACCGCATTGGTCTTAGTGGATGTTAATAATCATCATCATCAATCATCAATATTATTTTAAATATTTTTATTATTATTTTTAATATAAAAATGATATCCATATATATATATATATGTGTGTATGTGTGTGTGTGGTGTGTGGTGTAAATAATATTTTTTAATAAATAATTAAATATTTATAAAAATAATATTTATATAGTAATATAAATATGATACATATTTAATTCGAAATTATTAAAATACTCATTTGATTAGTTTTATTTGTAACCAAAACTTTGTTAATTTGAATATTTGTTTTGCATAATAAAAAGATGATCGTAGGCTTATTGAACCGAGATGCTCATTTTACAACCCAGTATGAAGGGATGTGTAAGTTTGTGCATTCAGTGCCCCTTTAAAATAAAAATAAAAATAAAAGTTATGTTCTAAATAGAAAAATAATGTTGACTATAATTTAAAAAAAAATTGAATATGTTGTAAAGTAATTAGAGAGTAATTAGAAGTGAAAAAAATGTGTGAATCAAATCTATGTTAACTAAATTATGCCTATATCAACTTCATATATATCTATATATAGAAAAAGAAATTATTTTTTTATAACTAAAATTTTTATTTGGTCCTATATATACTTTATTTAGCATTCAAAAAATGTAATTTTGCTTGCTTTTCCCTCTCCTGCTTGCTGGTTTAGAAACAGGCTATGCCCTTGTGGTTAGGTATGCTAACACATTGTATTTTGCACTCCAAACAAATTCGTACATGAAATTTTTTTATTCTTCTAGACTCACCTTAAATCCATACTTAAGATAGACCTACATTGATATTAAAATTTGATTGTACAAGAATACTCCTCTTCTTTATTGTAGAATTTCACAAATTGGGAACATTATAATTTCAGGAGGAATCACCTCCAACTTATTACATATCTCAAAGATCTCAAATATCTACATCCTTACCCTTTTTCAAACCTCCATTGGGTGACGAATAATTACACCTTTCCGCTGTTTCAAACTTTCATCAGTGACTTTTTTCACTATTTATCTTGACTATATTGAGTTTTTCTTTAATTTTAATGTTTATCTTAGACTTTATATTCACATTTTCATATTGACTTTTTCTGAGTTTCATAGTATTTTTATTAGATTCTTGCTTAGATCCAAAAGAAAATAAAGAAAACGCTCCATTAAGAGTCTCCATACGGTTTATCTTGACTTCCTTTCTTGAGAAATATTTTCGAATTTCTCAACCAATTCTCTCATAAGACTCTTAGTAGTTTTGAATTCAAAATTTACTTTCTTTTCTATGCTTTCTATTCGAACAGAAGATTCTCTAACGAATCCTTTCAAAGCAAAAACAAAATAATTTACGTTGTTCATATTATTATTTACATCCTTTACAACATGTAAGGAATCAAAATAGTCCTTATGGTCCTGGGATTTGATCATATTCATTTCTAATCCTTTAAGAGCTCTATTTGTCCAATTTATCTGCTCCCTGGCTTTCTGTATTCTTTCATCAATGCCCAATGCGGATTCATCTGTGGGGACCAAAGGAATAGCTTTTGCTGCATTACTAGACTCACCTAACAATATTCCTTTGAAAGGTGGAAATGTGGTGGTAGTGTCTATCTTGGTGCCATCATGGCTGGTACATGAATGTTTTTGTGAAGACGATACCTCTACGTTTTCCATGTGAACTTCTTGTCCTTCTTCCATCTCTTTCCAAGTGTAAAAAGAAATCTAGGAATATGTATCTTCCATATATTGCTTCCATTATAAAGATAGATTTATTTTCTCAGCACCTGGTGTGCTCATATCAAACGCTTTTGATGCAGGATGAGTGTATAAATCCAATTTAACATTCTTTTCATCCATTTGGGGTCAATTTTATAGTTTGGACATCCATCCATTAATGACAATAACTTATACATTTCTAGAATATAAGGCCTTTTGCAGCCTTCAGGAATATGGTTTTCAAATTTGGATTGCGGAATTACAATGTCAAGTCCTTCAATATATCCCAATCCATATCTATGCATTCCAAGAGGATGCATTTTACTGAACATTTCAATAAGCCTTGGGTCTTCAATTTCCACAGAAGGAAGTTCATGGATCATCATGCTAGTGTCATGACAAAAAGGAATGTGAGAACGTTTTGGATTTGGAAATGAATTAACAATAGTGGTTGGTGGATCTTCTCATGTCGCTGGATTATGATTTTTTTGGAGGACTAAATCTGCAAGTGCTTTTAAGCAGACTACTGAACAACATCCAGGACATTTAACTTCGAGATCAGAGAAATGCAAAATTTGTGCTAGTTCAAATAAAGTGGCATGTAAACAATTTGGATATGAATTATATAGAGATGTAGAAGTGGAAGGTTGACAAAGGTCAAGAATTGACTTTGGCTTAATGGCATGGCAATATTTTTGTATTTTTGATGGTCAATAATTGATCTCTGAGGAAAAGACAAGGTAGTTGAAGAAGATCCTTCTTGGATTTGTGCAGTCATAAAATTTTGGATTTTTGGTGACTGAGGGAGATATATGACCCAATTTTTAGAAAGCTCAGGTCTTCCCATATGGTTTTCTGGTGTTCTATTTTCTGGTTATGAGCATCAGTTTTTGCAAGAGTGCTTGATTTGGATTCTTGGCTGGGAGTATGTAGTACTGCCAGATACAATGTGTTGCTGTGTCTTAAACATCGTCTAGTATGAATTGCAATATTTGTTCTTTTTCTCTTCATTTAAAAACCAATTGTTTTGATTTGCAATTGTAGGATATCTTTTATACATTCATCGAACACATAGACAGAAAAATTTGGATGATAGTCAAAGCAAACAGGACCATTTGACAAGGGAGCAATAATGCCTCTGATTAATGAATATGTATATCTATTATATGTGAGATCCCTAATAGTGGCCAACACATATGTATTTAACCCTCTCTTGGTGAGGGCATTTATGCTGATTCTTATACAACCAAGGTGCAGATATTGGGTGCCATGTCTTCTAGCTTCTTCCTAAAGCTTCTTCGGGTCTAAGAGATAAATAGTCTGAATAGACTCAACATTTTCTTGAATTTGAGACAAACATTCTTTTACAGTTACTTTAGTGATTGCTTTATGATGAAAGGCAGATAGATCTAAATATACAGTGGATGGATTTATAGATGGTAAAGCCCATTGAGCTGAAGGATGACTTTCAACTATTTCTAATTCTGTAGAGTTCACTTCTCTAGAAGATGCAGATTGGAAAAGATTTCCCATATTAACGTTGTCGTCTTGTACCTCCTGTTGAAGTTCTCTGAATGAAACAGATTTTATTTCTAAATCCATTTTTTATCAAAATAGAGTTTTTAAGGATAAATACCCGATAGAACCAAAGTTATGGCTCTGATACCAATTTTTGCACGGGCTTCCTCCTCGGAGTTCTCAAAGCTTGCTGATTCAAAATATTCTTTCTTCTATCATGATACATGAACCTGTACATGAACCTTTGTGTCGTCACGTATTAATGATCTTCAACAACCTCCTTGCCTCAATGAGCCGACGTCCCTAGACACTCGATGAACCTTTGACGAACCTCTCCTCTCACATAATATGAAGACTTTTACTTAGAAACAACTCAATACTCATAAAGATAAAGTATTACCCAGAGTTATGACATAGATAGGTATATCAAATGCGGAAATATTTCTTTCTATTGATTTTAGAAGATGATTACAATTTTGAGATCTTCAATTTTTCAATCCAGAGATCGATTATGGGGTAATTTACCAATTATATCATCTATTAAGAAGAAATTTCTGCAGATGAGATTAGGTTACTTCTTGGCCCGATACAGACTATGTCTTTGAAAAAGTTTATAAAAAATTTAAAGACTCTACCTATAGAGTTCAGCCACTTCGGGTTCTCACCAAGGCTTTTAGGCCTTGATGTACAAGCTCCCAAACTTGACTCTAAAGAGATCTTGTTTCGTGATGCAAGCAGATTGAACAGAGTGTTCACAGATGCAGAGCAGGGAGATAGCTCTCAGACTCAAAACACACAAAGCTAGAAATTTATCTAAGACTCAAACTCAACTCTCTCCAAACTCAGATGCCCAAACGAGCCTTACACCTCTCCTTATATAGGATAAGAAGGGGACAACTTTCTGACAACCCGTATTTTGTACAATGATTCCGAGATGTGGATCGAATTACACCAAAAGTCGGAGATGTGCTCCGAGTCTCGGAATAGTACATGACAGCTATACAAAGTGGAGATTTAAGAGAATCCCACAAAACTATAATTTATTTATACAAATATGGGAGATTTTTGTCGGGAATCTCAAGAAAAAATCTAGTCTTTGTCATAGTCAAGAGAAAATACTTTATTGTACACTGTGGATGCTTTATATTAGGAGCCCACCTGAACCCATGAATATTTAATCATGTCCCTAGTGCGTTTGTACCAGGGAATCTTCCATGTGCTGGATGAGCATATGCTCCACAGGTGTCCAAAGCCTTTGAGTAAATTCTTTTAACAATCATTGGTTTTCCCAAGACAATATAATGCTTGATCTTAGTTAACACAATCCACTAGAAGTGTCCACTCATAAAGGTCTTCAATATCCAGTCATCTGAGTATGAATTTAGGCCTGCTATGGTTTTACAAGGATAATGGAAACAATCATGAGAATTTTGAGCACATGTCATGCAATCTCTTTGAGTATAATTTTCAAAATATGTGGGATCCATAGTAATCTTGTTGACTCCGAACCACATCCACCAAGTTTTCAGCCATTCTGGTTGCCATAAAAGTTGATTTACAAATGTTAGCCCAAATTTTGAAATGGTGTAATGGATTTCTATTTTCTCATCTCGGCATAAAATATCCCACCATAGATTAATTTAGCCTATGAAATTGTATATGGTGTCTAGAAATAATATTTCTGGATTTTTCTATGGCCACATGTATTTTGAGAAATGGTTTGGGTCCCGTGTCTTGTTTATAGTGTACTTTTTATGATAGACCTTTGTCCTATCACTTCCTTCAATGCAAATTACACTTATATCTTTGAAGCTTTCATATACATATATATTCTTCTACGAGATTAGCTGCTAATATTTTTCTTTCATAGATCCTGTCATGAATCAACTTGTTGGATTTTTGATAGATCTTTCTTTCGGGCACTAGATGTTGTAAGTCTGTGTGGGGCTGCAAGTTGGCATCCATGACCTTGGTGTTTTTGAGTTTCCATGTTGGCTTCCATTGTTATATGTATACTAGTAGAGGAGTGTCATCTGAAATGTTTCACAGTTCTTCTTACTGAGTGTTTGGATTCCATTCCGTTACTATAACCATCAAATGGTCATTATTTTCCATATATTCTCTGCTTAGAAAGTCAGGCAAGGAATTTTTTTCTCCTTTGATATGCTCAACTTCAAAATCAAAGTTAGCAAATAGTGCATGCCATTTTGCAAACTTGGTTTCTCAAGACTTCTTGATTTCTTTAGTTAGAACCTTTTTCAAGGCTGAAGCATTAGTTCTAAGAAAAAATGGTTTATGTACAAGGTGTATATCAAACTTGTCTATACAGTTCCAAGAATATTTTACCTGTTTTTCGATAGTGGAGTAGTTTTGCTCTGCTGGGCTCCATGTACATGAGGCAAATTGTACAATTTGCTCGGTCCCTTCTTTGACTTGCTTTAGTATTCCTCCCTATCCAAGGTTGCTAGCATCACTCTCAACAATTTTTGGGAGATCTTCATCTTCGAGATAGAGGATTGGCAATGTATGGACTTTTCTTTTGATTTTATGGACAACTTTAGTGTGATCATATGTCCATGGTGAAGGCTCTTTTTTCAATATTTGGTTAAGAATCTTGCGGTGAGCTGCACACCATTTATAAAAATTACTAACATAATTCAAGAAACCGAGGAACCTGCAACTGTGTTTTTTTTTTTATTACATCTAGAAACTTATTAGCAAATTCTAGAGCATGCTTCTAGAAAGTTATCTAGCCATCTTCTATCGTATGTCCCAGAAATTTGATTTTGGTCTGTAACAATTCCATATTCTTTTTGCTTAAAACTAAACCACTTCTTGTTATACCTTGAGAAAAAGTGTCGATATGTCTAAAATATTCATCTATGGTGTTGGAGAAAATTAATGCGTCATCCATATACACAATTAGCCATTCAAAGTAGGGCTTAAAAATTTGATCCATTACCATTGGAACTTAGATGGAGCATGCTTTAGTCCAAAAAGCATTTCATTCCATTCATAGTGCCATTCTGGAATGCTCGAAGCAGTTTTGAATATGTCTTCTTCTTTGATAGCAACTTTCCAAAAACCAGACTTGAGAATACTTTAGCTCCTGCAATTTTTGTAATTAAGCTTCCTTTATGTGAAATAAGATAGATATCATCTACTAAAACATAGTTTAGAGGTTTATAATTTATAGCACATCTGGGCACTCCCCTGATCTGTTCTAAATGCTTATTTACCTAAAATCCTTAACAGTTCGACTGACTGGTGGATTCTCTCATGAGTCCTTTTTGCAAAATACTAGAGATTTATTTTTGACAGAGATTTCTATAGTCTTTTTTCATGGGAATTGCCCTACTCTTACAAGGTTTTCCTTCATATTTATCTTTGAAAGGAAATTCTATTGTGTGTTGCTTTCTGTGCCAAAAATCCTTTGGGTTTTCTGAACAACCCCCAGTTTCCAGGTGCTTTCTTAGTTCTGCAACTTTTTGTATGATTCTCGGAAGTTGGAATTGTTCTTCAATTCTAATTGAAGATTTAAATTCTTTCAATTCTTCAATCTTTTTCTCTAACAATTCTACTTTCTGCATTGTTTGTACCATTGTGAAAATTCTAGGAATAGAAATATATGGTAAAGTCAGTGTTTCTAGAAATCCTTTATGATTTGGTACTGAAATGAAAAATCATGCTTTGTCATCAGGCAATCTGGCTGAACCATAAGGTTCAACTGCTGTGAGAAACACATTTCCCAATATGCAATATATGGGAATTTCTCCTACTGCAAATTTTAACTTCACACAGTGTTTTTCTCCTACTGCAAATTTTAACTTCACACTGTTTTTGTTTGTCAGCTTATGTTGTAATGTCTTTCGCCCCTTTAGACATGGGATTTCTTAGGTTGCCGAGCCAAAACGAAATGGCAATGATGGCTATTATCACCGGAGTGGCAGCCAATACCTTCATTAGCGCTATTGCTCCACTCATCCGGGAAATAGACGATGTTATTCGGTTGGATGAGAACCGTCAGCTTCTGGAAGGGCAGTTAAATCGTATGAAGACTCTCTTACTCGATGTTAGCGATCAATTTCAAGGTCGGAAAAAGGCCCCCGTCAGTCTTTGCAAAATTATCTGCTAATGATGCAAGATGCAGTTAGAAGAGCAAGACAGTTAATCGATTGCTCTCAAGGTGACAGCAGTATATCGATTGCCTCCATTTTAAGCCTGAACTCTCTACAAAAATTCGAAAGTGGAAGACAACTTTTGATGAGCTCCTTTACAATCTTCAGATCAACTTGTCTGTGTTTCACGGTGCTCAACAAATTTCATAACCTACTGCTTCAAGATGAACCAGACACCAAACTAGTAGGGTGGGAAATTAGCTCTGCTGAGATACGGCTTGAAAGGTGGCTTACAGAGGCTCCCCGCGATCGGATATTTGCTGTGTATGGAATGGGTGTGGTTGGAAAAACAACATTGCTAAAACAAGGTCTACAGCACCAAAAACCCCAAAATATCACTGTGATGAGACGAAATGGAGACATGGTCGGAGGGCAACCGACATGTAAATATACATAAGTGGGCACATACGGCACCGTAGCTCTATAGACTTGTAAATATGCCTAGCTTGGTTGGAGCTGGTGTAATTATTGACGAAGACCCAAAAGTCTGGGCGTGGTGGAGACGAGGAGGACAAAAATTATTTATCTGCTTCTGTAATTATTTGGAAGGATGAGAGGAGCTGTAATTCTTCAGGACGACCCGAAAGTGTGGGCGTCGTGGAGACGAAGCGGAAACAAATTTATTAAAGGATGAGAGAAAGGAGTGTAGTTATTGGAAGGGATGAGAGGAACTGTAATTCTTGAGGGCATCCGGAAAGTGTGGGCATGGTGGAGACGAGGAAAACACAAATTTATTAAAGGATGAGAGAAGGGAGTGTAGTTATTCGAAGGATGAGAGAAGGCGTAGTAATTCTCGACGAACTTGAAATTTTAGGTGTGGTGAAGACTGAGATAAGACACCCGACGTGGCATAATAATTCCTTTGCTCGTGTGTAGTTTTTTTTTTTAATTTTATTGATGTGGTGTAATAATTCCTTCGCTCGTGAACGAGCAGAGTTATACCGATTTGGTATTAGCTAATTCTCCAAATACCATCTCTCTTTTTATTTATCTTTTATTTATTTATTTTTAAGTATGGTTTATTGTATTGATTTGTTATCAAATAATAACATTTTACATGTTATTTTGAGGAATTTAAGAAATCAAGATACATAATCCAAGAATGATATTTATATGTTATTTTGAAGACCCTCACGAATTAATATAGATAAGGATATTATTGATAAATATGTGATAGTTTGAGATTCTAACCTAAGTGAGGAGGAAGACAATAGACCATCTCCACCACACTACTTATATTAGCTTGATATGGTATGTAAATTGAATCTAAAGAGACAGGATTTGTAAATTGAATTTAAGGAGTCACGATAGATAATTGTATTACAGATTAACATGTCATAGCCTTGTTAGAGTCGGTCTCGTCAAGTCCTCCGTCAGAAATCAAAACTCTTTATGCATTTCATGATTAGATGTCCCGCTCCATTCTCCTAGTTGCATTCCACTAGGGGCATGCCATAATCTCACGGAGAAGGTCATTATAGTCTCATGTTTGGCTCCTGCTCGCTCAGGTCTTTTGTCAATCATCATCAAAGCCCATGATAGTCACGGTCGGGTCCTTTCAAGGACAAAGGTCATTTAGAGGTCTAGGTCTAGGAATTCATCAATTTGGTACTTGAAACATGTCCAATAGAGCCATGCAGGCCAGAGTGAGGCCCTTACACAGTTATGGTTCAGAAAGCTTCATCGTCATGTGGATAGACTTCGACTCTTCTTCAAAACACTGTTTTGAAGAAAAGTCAAACAGTGTCATTTATGACAAAATTTGCAAAAAAGTCGCCAATTGATTTTTCACACGCGGTCATGGTTTCCGTGGCCAAATAACCTGTCGTGCAATCCCTGCAAAGAGTGCCAAAAATTTCGTCATTTGAGCTAAAATTTCAAAGGGAAAGTGAAAATCAGTGTATTCTAAAGTCAATGAAAAGGTGTCAAAACACAACATTAGAAAATGGGTTTTTGAAGAAGAAAAAATCAAACTCATCTCTCCGAAAGCTTTATATACAAGTTTTCCACCACAATCAGAGGCATTGTGCAAATCAAAACCAGTGGGAGACAAAGCAAACAGATTGGAGTGCGTTGGTGAGCATTTGGAGTAAGTGGGAGTCGGTTTTCACGGCGCGGCGCACACAGTCAGGGGCGCGATGCACACTCAGGGCGTGGCGCACACAGCCCCTGCCCTAGTTCAGAGCTATAACGCGTGCAGCGCATATCCAAGGCGCGGCACACTGGGGTTTGCGCGTGGCGCATACAGGCCGAGGAGTAAACAAGCAGTGAGGAGGTCGATTGGAGGTGAGGTTAAGAGCGCGACGCACATAGTTAAGGGCTCGACGCACATAGACCCCGCCCCCAATTCAAGGTTATAATGCGTGCGGCGCACCCGAAGCGACGCACACAAACTAGAGCACGACACACACCGACATAGGCGCAACACACAGAACCAAAGTGCCCAGAACGTGCCAAAGTCACTCAAATTTTTTGGGAAGCACGTAAATTTGCAAGGTAGGCTCTATTAACCCACTTATTCATCAAATTTGTTAAAGACATGGTGGTTTTATGCCCAATGATGGAGATGAAACAAAACTCTTAAAGCAACCATATGAAGACACCAAGAAACCATTTTGCTAGGGTTGTGCAATTGTATTGTTGATGCCAAGGACCCTTTTTCCCTTCCTTGTCTTTTTCCCTTGTTCCCCTATGCCATTTTTCCTATCATCACTGCCCTAAACTACCAAACTCATATTCCCTCTCCCCTCCTCCTATTGCTCAATAGAAATCCCTAAACCTACCCTATCAAATATCCCAAACTCCTCCCACATCCCTAACAAATTTTTCCCTATAACCCCTATTCCCATTTCATCACTCCCTCCTAATAATCCCTGTTTCATTGTTCCCCTTGCTAATAGATACTACAAGGGCACCCAACCTCCCACCACCATCGAACGGGTAGCTTAATCACAGCTCACCTTGCAGTCATGTCATCACAGCATTCATCCGAGTATGAGAGGGAGACACAGAGTGACTCATCTTCAGAAGAGCAGGCTCCCAGGAGACACCACAAGAGTGGCAGACATGTGAGGGATGAACCCACTACCCTCACCGAGTTACAAGCATGCCCTCTTTCCATGTCATCCTTCCAGTACTTATCATGCTTCGAATTTTGTCAAAGGGTGACAAATGTCAGAGTTCATCATGAGTTGGCCCGGTTATTTGTGCTTCATCTACATGGAGGTCAGTCTACCTTGGCCGGGGTCACTTTCACCTTGACACACGAAGCTATACCATTGGCAACAGGTATTCCAAATGTTGGGGAGCAGTGGCATCAGAAGAAGAAGGTGGAAAGGCATCATTATGAGCCTTACATCAAAACTAGATTCGTGGATGAGCTCACAAGAGTATTTCCCTTCAGATACTTGAAGAATGAGTATGCTCCACTCATGAGGTTGATCATGAAATACTTCAGCTGTGAGGGGAGGTTCTCTAGACTGTATGCCTATCATATCCGCCTACTCATGCACTTTACGAGGGTGAGGCTAATGAACCTCCCGTGTTTGATATGCAAGAACATAGAGAGTATCAGCACCTTCATGTTGCATAAGAACCCTCAGCAACAGCTTAACAGTGTCTATCACTTCGCTTTCAATCGGATTTTGGTAGATCATCAGTTGGGATTGTAGGGCATTGCTTGCGAGGACTACATCTCCCGTGACTTCTTCAGCACACCACAGGTAGTATCAGGGCCCGAGCAGGAGTTGGGTAGTTCTTCTCACCAGCATGAGCATCATGAGACCATTACCATGCCAGTTTTCATTACATATCAGAGAGGCAGCAGGCACTTGTTTGCAGCAGCAAAGCGAGTGTTATCTCCAACCAGGGTGGAACGGGCCTCGCTTCTGGCATCGAATACATAGGTATTGGACAAGGGCAAGGAGCCCATGCATGATGAGGGGCCATCAGGTACACAGGAGACCGATGTCATCCTCATTCTGGATGAAGAGACAGAGGCAGAAAATGCCAAACTTAGGATGACCATTCAAGAGCAGGACACGGAGATCAAAGACTTGATACTAAATTTCGAGAGGGCTAGATAGCTCATCAAGTATCTGGAGCAGAGAAACAAACAGCTTGAGGACTAGAAAAAGATCATGGAGCTGCAAAGCATTCGTGAAAATCGACAAGCTGTCTAGCAGAGAAGGATTGAGCTCACTACCTTGGAGCAAGAGATCAATAATGACCGTGAGACTTGGTTGGATCCGGTCAACCTACACTTGTAGTCAAATCTGGAGAAGGCAAATAGGGACACTGCCATACTAAGGAGGATGGCTTGTCATTACAGGGCATGGAACATGAGCGAAAAGGCTTGAATAAGGAACTTGAAGGCTAAATTGAGCGAAGCAACAAAGGAAACAAAAAGGGAAAAATAGCAAGATCGGCTTCGAATCTTGGCTGAAGCTTTCTTGGCATAGCATAACACTTCATAGAGGACCTCCAGCCCAAATTTGGGAAAATTTTGGTCGCACGACAAAGTTTTGGCACAAAACCAGGTTTTTTCTCTATACACACTGCGACACCGACACGACACGTAAGATTGGGAGTACTAAATGAGAAATGGTTTGTGTTTTTGGATTTGGCATGCAAAATAAAAATTAGAGGCATTGGGAGCAAGAAATTTGGAGAAGATCTTGGCCACCAAAGGGGCAAAGTACACTCGAAAATGGCCTCAGTGCCCCTATTTTGACACACAGGAAGAAGTCTTGGGAGAATGAATATTTGGAGTGGAAAGTGAGCTCCAAATTCAAAAATTTTGGTGGGGTTCGAAATTAAACAGGACAAGCTTTCCAACGAGCTATCCTTCAATCATTTTGGACATCGGGAAGGCCTCCAAAAGTGGCCTCAAACTGGCACGACACATACAGGAAAGGGGCACAACGCATATAGGAAAAAATGCCAGAATACCTCCATTTCGCAAAATTTCGCTTCCCGACTTTTTGTAAGTGGGTCCACTCATATGCACTTCTATTTTTCGGCACCTAAGGTATTTTTATAATTATTTTCACTTTAGATGGTCAGTTATCCAAGTGGCAAAGGAAGGCAAAGGGCCACCCAAGCCATTTGTCATGTTTGTGGCGCTGCACCTGTCGCTGCTGTCTGGCTCTCCACCTTCAGTTTGAAATGATTCGAGTAACTCCCCAATCCTTGGGCGTTCTATATCTCCATAGCAATTTCTAGATATAGTATGCAAACCATTTGCAAAGGGTTGTTTGGCTTGTAACTTCTGCGAGACTGTGGGAAAGAAACTCTATTTCTGCATTGTATATTTTTTACAGAAGATTAATGAAAGGCAGTGGCTCTGTTTCATGAGATTCATGTGGTTGTGAGTGTAGAAAATGTGTCTCTTATGTTTCATATGTATCATTTTATGTTTCATAGCTCATTTCATATTCATTTCCATTGAAATTTTCTAAGTTAGCTAAGGTAGAATTCAATTTTATTACTCTGCCTATGGGAAAATTTCATGTATAGTGTTCATTCTTCTGTTGAAAAGGATTCATTTTGTCCATGCCCTTTTCGCCCTCTTAATCAATCTCTCCATTCCGCCATATCTTAAAACTAAATTGCTATGCTTTCCGCCTACCTTGCCTCATGAAATAATCTAGGCCTTTGTATTAAGTTCTCTGGTCATTGAGGTCCAGTGGTCCCATAACATCCCAGAAACACAGTCATTCATAAAAATCATTTCTTATATCCGTATTTCACTTACTAGCCTAAGATAAATAGTCATTGTAAGTCATCTTAGGCCTTTTCATTCACTTATTCACTGAGTGTGACTCGGAGAGAGCCCTCTCCTCCTCCGGTAAGGCTAGCTACCAGACTGAGCGTTGTTTGTGGTTACCCTGAATTTTGCCTTCTTTCAGCCTAAGGCGGATTTAAGTGCTAACATAGTGGCGACTCCACTGGGGAAGAAATCAAATCCCCTTGGTTCTTAATAATTCTAAGCTTCTGGATGATAAGTTTAAGATTTGATAGGCTGATGTAAAATAGGTTGTGTCCTTTGATTTTTTTCTTACTAGCATGCTGTCTTCTCGAAGATACACCAAAGCTAATCCAGATCCCGACCCTCCACTCATCTAGGAAAATCCCAATTTGATTTCAATAAATAGTCGTCAAGAAAGCTCTATATTGCCCGTGCTCAAATCTCATTCATGCCTACACATTTTTGAGTATATTTAAGAGCTAGAGTTTGACGAGCAGTTTGAATTATCATTGTTTGAAACCAAGTCTGAAAGAGTGGTTGACTCTACTATCCACAATCCACAATTTCTTGTAGACTTGGAGACGGAAAGGGCTAACCGGTCTATTAATAACTACATAATAGCTCTGCTTCAAACTCCCATTGCTAGCCCCGTACAAACTGTGCACACTCCAACACCTCCGGGGACAAATGCAGCAAGAGTGATTGCTGCACGTTTGCACCACTTGTTTTGCCTCAAATTCTAGATGATATGCCCGCTGATTACCAAAGAAAAATCCCATTCTTTGATGGCACTCCTAATGGCATTATTGCACAGCAACATGTGGATAGAATGGTAGACTTTTATGAACTTCATGACACAGATGCGGAAAATGTGGCGATGAGACTTATTGTACAAACATTTGCGGGTAAAGTAAGGAAATGGTTTAGAGGTTTACCGGCTACACGTATCACCACCTTGGCAGACCTACAAAGACAATTCTTGAACTGCTCGGAAGTTAAAAATAACCCTCTTCAAATTATGTCCGAATATGAGCAAATCAAGAGAAACGCTGGTGAGTCAGTCGAAGATTATTGCATTAGATTCAATACAGTGTATAATGAAATTCCAGATGATCTAAGGCCACCCATGGGACTAGCCATGTTGAAGTTCCCAGATGGTTTGGATGCTGATATGGCTTATCAATTGAGAGAAAGAGAACCGGCTACAATGGAAGACATGCAGAAGATAGTAGCCAGCGTTGAAGCAAACCTGCTGACCAAGAGGGCTAGAGAAAAAGCATAAAATAATGTCATTGCAAAGGAAGAATCTTCCTCAGTAGATCAGCTACTTCAGAAGGTAGAGCAAATGCTTGAGAGAGTGAAACTTGACAAACCAGAGCCACAAGCTAGAAATCCTAACTTCCGTGGCCAGCAACAACCACAATCTAGGATAAGACAGAGAGATGAGCGAGCTCAAGAGCCAATTGCACAACAAGCAGTACAAGCACCTTTGCAGCAAAATTTTGTGCATGGACTGGAATTAGATGAAGACGGGAATGTAATAGGCGAAGAAAATCATCTCTTTGCTCCTGACAATTTGACTACTTATCTCACTAAAGAGGAGGAGTATACAGAGAATTCAACTGCACACAAAGATGGAGATTTCATTCTAGCAAACGAAATCGTCTTGGAGGAACAATTAGAGGAATATCAAAGAGGCTACATGAATGTTTTGTCCGCCCAACAACATCGATATTTGCTTAGAAACAGGAATGTGCCAGTCAGACCCATTTAGAAAAAGAAATATGTTGTAGTGCCAAAGAATGATTCAACTGGTACAAAAAGGAAAGGAAAGGAGGTGATTGAAACAGAGAGAAGCAAATCAACATCAGCAGAACTAGCACATCAACAAGTTACATCGAAAGAAAAGGAGAGGAAAGAAATCCTGGTCAAAGAGGTGGAGAGGATTCCCACATTCAACTTAGAGAATGAGATTTCCAAACTAAAAATATCCATCGCTTTGACTGAAATATTGAAGAACAACAGTTATAAAGGACAAGTATCTAAAATGTTAAATTTGGATCCGATTTCAGACATGGTGAATGTCGAAGATGATCAGCCTGAAATGATTTTTGTGCCAACATCAAATGGTAAGTGTCATGACAGTGAGGTGCCACCTTTCTACATTAGTTTGAGGTTTCATGATTTTGTTTTGCATAACACCATGTTCAATTCCGGAGCCTCTCACAATCTCATGCCCAAGGCCATCATGGACAAGCTTGGTCTAGACGTCACCTAGCAATATCGTGATCTCTATTCATTCAATTCCAGCAGAGTAAGATGTATAGGTCTCATCAAATACTTGGTTGTGAGTTTGGATCAACTCCCCGTGAAGAATGTTTTGATGGATATTGTGGTGGCAGACATTTCTCCAAGGTTTGGTATGCTTCTTTCCAAGTCTTGGGTAGCGAAACTAAAGTGGACACTACAGCTAGAGTTCTCCTATGCAACGATTCCAGTATTTGGACAAATGAGGAAAGTATATCAGGAACAAAAAATGAAGTACATGATCACAAGTAAGGAGAAACCAATAAATCATCCTATTAACTATGTACATACAGATTTAGAGTCTTTTGTTTTTTATTCAAATAGTTTAAGTGATATAGATAGTCAGTTGATAGAAGTAGATGATATTCCAAAAATAACAGAAAATTTCAGAGAAGTTTTGAAGAAAGAGGAACAAAAACAACATAACATCGTTGGGCAATCAGCCGAAAGCAATGGACAACAAGCAGGCAAGGCACAAAAAACAGATTTCCAGCACTTGCAAGAGGAAGAGGAAGGATTGTGGACCATGGATTTTGATGGAGCAGTAGGAAATGATGGCACTGGAATAGGAATTTGGGTACGCAGTCCCTTCTCCGCCCCAAACAAGGTCCCTAGTATCTTAGAGGTTTGCTCTTACAAGTTGGCTTTTGAATGTTCAAATAGTGAAGCTGAATATGAAGCTCTGATTGCTAGCCTAAAAATACTAAGAAAGTTAAACGCTAAGAGAATTTCAGTATATGGCGACTCCGAATTGGTTATCAAGCAAGTTAGAGGCGAATATCAAGCAAAGCATCCTAGTATGCGGGCCTACCATAACACAATCCTAGACATTTTGAAATTATTCTCAAAATACACCTTGACATGTGTGCCTCGCATACAAAATAGCATTTCCGATGCTCTTGCTAAGGCAACGAGTAGTTTGAAAATCCCAATGAACTCTAGTAACAAATTCGAAATCCATGTCAAGCACCTTCCAACCGTTCCAGACAATCAAAGATATTGGCAAGTGTTCCAAGATGATGACGAGATTGATGATTTTCTGCAAAACAAAGGCAAGTTTAAAGAGACCTCAATTGATGAAGAAAATGCTGATGGAAAAGGCAATGGTACACATGAAATTCAGATCAATGAAATGGACATGTTGTAGCTGAAGAATAACGTTATTCCCAAAGGCTTGATACCTCTAGAAGAACTCTTCGATCAGGACGATGTAGCCTGCAAGCCAACATTGTAGCCAACAGAGAAGGGTGTGGAAGAGGTCAATATCGGGACAGCTGCGAATCCTAAATTGGTAAAATTGTCCAAAGCATTGCCGCCAAAGATCAAGGATAAATACATCAGTTTGATGTCTTCATTTGTAGGTGTGTTTGCTTGGGACTATTCTGAGTTAAAGACATATCACACCAAGATAATTCAGCACACTATACCCATCAAGCCTAATCAAAAGCCATTCAGACAAAATTTGAGAAGACTAAATCCAAAGTTGCTTCCATCTATTGAAAAAGAGATCAAAAGATTGTACAAATCCGAAATCATTGTGCCAATCAGATTTTCAAATTGGATCTCCAACTTGGTACCCGTAAGGAAAAATACAGGGGAAATTTGACTATGCATCGACTTCAGAAATCTTAACAAAGTCTCATTGAAGGACAACTATCCACTACCCAAAATGGACCACATTCTTCAGCGAGTAGTGGGGGCATCTCGCATGTCATTGCTTGATGGATATTCTGGATATAACCAAGTTTTTGTTCATGAGGATGACCAAGGCAAGAGAGCGTTCACCACTCCATGGGGAACCTTTCATTACGCAAAAATGCCTTTCGGTTTGAAGAATGCGGGTGCCACATTTTAGTGTGCTATGGACTTGGCTTTTGCAAATGAGAAGGATGTCTTTTTGGTGGTGTATTTGGATGATTTGACGGTGTTTTCTAAATCTGGTGAAAAGCACATGTACCATTTTAAAAATTTCTTCCTAAAATGCAGAAAATATGGCTTGTTACTGAATCCAAAGAAGAGCTTGTTCGCCATGGAAGAATGAAAACTACTCGGACACATTATCTCCAAGGATGGCATCCGTATTGACCCGGCACATGTGCAAGCAATTTAGCAAATGGATCTGTCCCAGAATAAAAAGGAGATACAATCATTCAATGGCAAGATGAACTTCCTTCGATGCTTTGTACCCAATCTCGCGAAGCATCTAAAAGAAATGACAAACATGCTTAAGAAGGACATCCAAGTGAAATGGATGGAAGAGGCAGTAAAATCTTTCAATTTCTTCAAATTGACTCTTTCCTCAGCACCAATTCTAGTAAGCCCGGACTATAGGTCTTCTATGGCTTCACATTGTGCACGAGATCTTCTGGAACCAATATACATCTCTCTTTCCTCTACATGTGAAGAATTAATAATACCTTGAGATTGTTGCTGTTCAACAATGTTTATTTCCTCATGTTCATTCGACACATTTTGTGGCCAAACAAATGGATTTTTCAAAGGTATATATTCATTTGTTGTTGTTGAAATGATATCGCTTTGATTATTGAAAAATGACTCCCACCAAACTGAATCAGTAATGTCAAAGTACTCATATGTATATTTAATACAATTTTTAATTTCTTCTAGGCAATCAGAATAATTTATATCTCTATTTTGTCTGTGTGCATTCTAAACTTCAGCAACTGATTGTAATAACAATATTTTTGATGCAAATATTGGATGATCTGGAATGAACTTCAAAATTTGAAAACCTGATGATGGTGCCCATTCTGCAGTAGTTGAACACTTCTTGCCCCATATTAGTGTTTTCCCATCAATTTTTTTTATATGAAATTGATGTTGGAAGCTAATTTCATTAAGTTGTTCAATTCATTTCCCCTCACCATATGATCCCAGAATAAACCTTCGCATGTCAACAGTTTCTTCCAACACATCAAAAGTAGGCTATAACATGTATGATTTCTTAATACATTCAATTAGTGATGGAAAGCTCCCAACTTCCTTCCTCGTCAATGTGACTGAAAAACGACTGAACATTTGATCAATATGGTCATGAGTGTGCCTAACAAGAAAGAAACTAACCTTTACCTTTCGAAAAATTCTCAATTCAACAAGCATGTTTAGATATCCAAAAACAACCTAATTTTTGTTTTCATGGCAAGTGTTGTCCAATTATAGATACAAAACTTCAGGAAGATTACCAAACCAATGAGAAATCACATCATGAATTATGGTTGTGGTCATATTTGCATCATTATTAATATTTAGAGCTGTGAAGTACACCCTTGGCAACATTTTCCCATTGAAGACCATACAGCCGACCAAGTGAAACTGAATAAAATTTTCCTCCTGTAAATTTTTGGGTGTGCGAACAAAATGTGGTAAAAGAGTTTTCTTCTCGTCCATACCATCAATTATCAAACCCAAATGTTTATTCGGATTATCGTAACACTTCTTTCAATTCTTGTACAACTTCTTCCTTTCGTTTGTTTGTTGTTTGCGATGCTCCTGAAGTTATTTGACAATTAAATCTACACAGCATAAAACAAATTCATTAAGAAATATGTTTTCATAGTTGATGACTATATAATTTTAAAAGTCAAAGTTATGAATGCTTACCTCTTTCTGACCCTTCACATTTGTCCCTTTTTTATTTAAGAGAAGCACATGTACTATAAATCCCCATCCTTGTCTTCTTAGGAATACGGACATTGTTGAATTCTTTCTTCCATACCTTCAGAAAATATTGATATGTAATAAACTGACCATGTCGCTCAGCACCTTCTGCATATTCTTTGTATAAGTTCTAGATTTCTCATCTTGAAAAATTATCTGGAATATGTATTGTCTCTCTATTTCGCATACACTCTCCATGCTTTGAAAAGAAATCTTTCATTCATGACATTGCAGTATTTGATAATGGCCCAAACTCTCTTTTATGACGTACTTCTAAATAAAATGTGGGATCCTTTTCCAAATTTTCTTGAATTCTCCGAGAGACGAAAAATTCCAAACCAAATGAAACATTTTGAAAGCTTTTCTATAGGTAAATAAAGTCCTAATATGATAATAATAACCTAACAATGTAGATTGCATGCACCCAACTAAATATGAATTTTGCATGCTTTTATTCATTGACAAATATCTCTTCTTGCTTTCTAATGCAAATTTGAAATCCATATGTTTCAAGAAATCTTTTTGGAAACATTCACTTGCAATGAGAGCGCGGATAGAACTTATTCTCGTTAGATATTCTGCTCTATCCCTTGTATAGCTAGAACAACTTGCATTGATACAAAAAGGTCTGCTCCTACTCCTCAATATAATATTACTTGGCAACATCTCCATCATTGGATCATCATTTGTATAGGGATTTTCATCATCATTAAGAGGAATGTTATCCACACTATGATCAGCTCTACTTTTCAAATATTGACTTAGAGGATATTCTTCATCTTACCCTTCTTAAGTGCTACTGTCATAGTCCTTAGAATTCAGACTGAATGGAAAATTTGACTCAATGTTTAATGGATATTCTTCCTCATGTGCATTGTGAGTGCTACTCTCATAGTCCATAGAATTAGGACTACGTCGAAAATGTGATTGTTTACTTATTAAAGATGCTACATCTTGTCCTTTGTCACTGCTACCTTTATACTCATTAGAATTAGGATTAAGTGCATCATCCTGTCCTTCATCACTGCTGCTCTCATAGTCCTTAGAATTAGGACTAAGAGGACACTATAACACTCCATTCTTTTAAAATTCATCATCACGCTCTTTATTAATGTTGCTCTCATAGTCCTTAGAATTAGGACTAAGTGGATACTGTGACACTCCAATTTTTGAAATTCATCATCCCTCTCTCCATCACTACTACTCTCATAGTCCTTAGAATTAGGACTAACTGGACACCGTGACACTCCATACTTTTGAAATTCATCATCATGCTCTTCATCACTACTGCTTTTATAGTCCTTATAATTAGGACTAAGTGGGCACTTTGACACTCCATTCTTTTGAAATTTGTTATCATGCTCTTCATGACTGCTGCTCTCATAGTCCTTAGAATTAGGACTAAGTGGACACCATGACACTCCATTCTTTTGAAATTCGCCATCATGCTCTTCAAAACTGCTGCTCTCATACTCCTCAGAATTAGGAATAACTGGAAACCATGACACTCCATTCTTTTGAACTTCACCATCATGCTCTTCATCACCGTTTCTCTCATAGTCCTTAGAATTAGGACTAAGTGGACACCGTGATAGTCCATTCTTTTGAAATTTGTCATCAAGCTCATCATCACTGCTGCTTTCATAGTCCTTAGAATTAAGACTAAGTGGAATTTGTGACTCTTTATTTATTTGAAATTATCCATCCCCTCTTTCATTAGTGTTGCTCTCATAATCTTTAGAATCATGACTAAGTGGAAGAATTGACTTTCTATTCATAGTGGAATAATTCCCGTTATATTCATCAATATGAATAGAGTTGTTACGCGATGAAGATGTTGATGGTGTATAAATCAAAACTTCACTATTAGAACAATCCATCCATTTCAAATAGAAGATGTTGAATGATACAAATGGAAAGTCTCCTAAAGATACTATATAGCTTAGAGAATGAAAGTTTCCCTCCAAAAGGTTTTGCGAAAATATTTCCCTCCAAAAAGCTTCACGAAAATATTTCCCTCCAAAAAATTTGTTAGATTTATTTACCTTCATTTTTTTATTCTACAATTTATTGGAAAATGTAAACTAAATTTTTTTATGAAATAAATAATTAAAATTAAAATTGTAAACTACCACTTCTACATTAATTATTTTAATAGTTAAAGTATATAATATTTACTAAACAATTGAATATTTTTTTCTTAGTTTTATAATATATTCTAAAACAAATTAATCCCACATTTACCCCGTTGTAGAGCAATTCTACAATATTCGCTTTATAATATTTAAAAAAAAATTATCCCACATTAACCATACGGTAAAACATCTCCATAATTTCTTTTATATACTAAATTTCATTATCACTATTACTCACATCACATCCAGGTTTTCTGAAGTTCGTTGAAAGACTTGTGAATTTGTGGAGCATCTACATTGCTATCAACAACATATTCAACGAAGAATTCTCTCAATTGAAATTTCTTATATTAAATTAGTTTAATGAAGAAGAATTTTTTTTAAATTAATAATTTTTATGAGCCAAAATAACAATTACGTCCATCGTGAGCATGGTGGGCCTGACCAAACAAAATCGCCCAACAGGTGTGGGCAAGCCGTCATGGTGTCGCGGGGTGTGTGGGGAGAGCGGGCGTGCGGGCAGGGTGTGAAATCGCGGGTGGGGCGATAGGGGTGTGGGGGTAGGTGGGCTGTGGGCACCCCACCTCGTCACAAGGGTTCGACAATTCTGGAATCACCCAACCCCTGTGGGCGGGCGGATAGACGTGTGGTGCCGGCTTGGGCCGCACCACCCCGCTGCCCGCCTAACCCGAACTCCCCCTACCCACCCACCCACAAAAAAAGACTCCCCGAACTCCTCCACCCTGCCCTCCCCTCCCCCCTCCCGCCCGCCCACCGACCCGCCCTCCCCACCCGCCCGACCTCCCCCACTGCACCCACCAACCCCGCCTTCCCCACCTTCCCCGCCTGGCCTCCCCCTCCCTACTCTCCCTGCCTGCCTACCTACCCCGCCCTGCCCCCCCCCCCCCCCACCTACCGTCTCCCGCCCGCCCACGCACCTCACCCCTCTCGCCATGCCCACCGCCCGCACCCACTCGGATCGCCTCGCCCGCCCGCACCCACTCGGCTCGCCCCTCAGCAGCAGCTTAACAGTGTCTATCACTTCGCTCTCATTTGGATTTTGGTAGATCATCAGTTGGGATTGTAGGGCATTGCTTGGGAGGAATCCATCTCCTGTGACTTCTTCAGCACACCACAGGTAGTATTAGGGCCCGAGCAGGAGTTGGGTAGTTCTTCTCATCAGCATGAGCATCATGAGACCATTACCATGCCATTTTTCATTACATATCAGAGAGGCAGTAGGCACTTGTTTGCAGCACAAAGCGAGTGTTATCTCCACCCGGGGTGGAAGGGGCCACGTTTCTGGCATCGAATACACAGGTATTGGACAAGGGCAAGGAGCCCATGCATGATGAGGGGCCGTCAGGTACACAGGAGACTGGTGTTATCCTCATTCCGGATGAAGAGACAGAGGCAGAAAATGCCAAACTTAGGATGACCATTCAAGAGAAGGACACGGAGATAAAAGACTTGATACTAAAGTTCAAGAGGGATAGATAGCTCATCAAGTATTTGGAGCAAAGAAACAAATAGCTTGAGGACTAGCAGACGATCATGCAGCTGCAAAGCATTCGTGAAAATCGACAAGCTGTCTAGCAGAGAAGGATTGAGCTCACTACCTTGGAGCAAGAGATCAATAACGACCGTGATACTTGGTTGGATTGGGTCAACCTACACTTGCAGTAAAGGCTGGAGAAGGAAAACAAGGAGACTACCATACTCAGGAGGATGGCTTGTCATTACAGGGCGCGTAACATGAGTGCAAAGGCCCAAATACGGAGCTTGAAGGCTAAATTGAGCGAAGCAACAAAGGAAACAAAAAGGGAAAAAGAGCAAGATCGGCTTCGAATATTGGCTGAAGCTTCTTTGGCATATCATAGCACTTCATAGAGGACCTCCGTCCCAAATTTCAAGGAATTTGGGAAAATTTTGCTCGCACAACAAATTTTTGGCACAAAAACAGGTTTTTTCTCTATACGCGCTGCGTCACCGACGCGACACGTAAGATTGGGAGCACCAAATGAGAAATGGTTTGCATTTTTGGATTCGTCATGCAAAATAAACATTATTGGCACTGGGAGCAAGAAATTTGGAGAATATCTTGGCCACCAAAGGGGCAAAATACACTCGAAAATGGCCTCACTGCCCCTATTTTGACACACAGGAAGCAGTATTGGGAGAATGAATATTTGGAGTGGCAACTGAGCTCCAAATTCAAAAATTCTAGTGGGGTTCGAAAGTAAACATGACAGGCTTTCCAACAAGCTATCTTGCACTCATTTTGGACATTGGGAAGGCCTCCAAAGGTGGCCTCAAGGTGGCGCGACACATACAGGAAAGGGGCGCGACGCATATAGGAAAAAATGCCAGAATACCTCCATTTCGCGAAATTTCGCTTCCCGACTTTTTGTAAGTGGGTCCACTCATATGCACTTCAATTTTTTGGCACCAAAGGCAATTTTATAAGTATTTTAAATTTAGATGGTCAGTTATCCAAGTGGCAGAGGAAGGCAAAGGGCCAGGTACAATCCATATGCTCATGTGGTTAGTTATGTGCTTCTTGTTGATCCACTTCAAGTTCCCAACAAAGAAGCATTTGATAAGTCAAAATGTTTTAAATACAATTATTATTTGCTTGGGGGGAACCATTCTGTAGAAGCTCAAAGACAATTGATAGAGGAATATCATAATAACCCATGTTTTGAAATAATCAAATGTATCATTTATGTTGGTTTACGAGATACAGAAGCAAAGTTAGTAGCATGGGATCATAATTCAAATAATGAATATAGGATGTCTATGACTTTCATCTAAAGGGTTAGATTTATTCATAGTGAATTTCAAGAAAAATGTGGTGGGGATAGGATAAATGTTACTACAGATTTCTGAAAGGAATGTTTTATGGGAATAGGCTATCAAATTGAAGAGAAAACCAATTGAAAAGGTGGAAAAGGCAACAAAAATAGTGATTTATTCAAAGGTGTTGATAACATTTTCCAATTGGCATTTAGAACTGGAGATGTTTGGAAGTTGATTGATGAGATTTTGATCATGTGGAAAGACATTGGAATTAAAACATAGAGGGTCAATAAGTCTAAGCCATTGATATGTAGCAACAGTAAATCAACTACTGAAGTGAAGCATCTTCTAGACGATATGACTGTCACACCTTAGAGGGCGATGGAAGGAGTGAAAGATGAAAAAACTGTCAAAACAATATTATCTCATGTGAGGTCAGGGGAATTATCATTGGAGGAAATGTCTGAAGAATTTCAAAATTAAGTTTGTTGAATTATTTTTATTTATTTCTAGATTATAATTATATTTTAAATAAAACATGTTGTTATTGGTAGTATTTGTTATACATATCATTATATTAACTTTTTGTTACTGTTAACACCCCAAGAAACTCACCTAGGTTGTATATCCGTGATGTTCGGGAACATTAAAAATTCAACAAAATGTTGGATAAAATGATGGATGAATGAAAGAAATGCTACACATCCAAGTCAGATAACCACTCCTACTAGGACTAACCCCAGACATGGGTGAACACCCCCAAACTACAAGGCTTTTAACCACCACTTACTCACGGTTTAAACAAAATGTGATAATGGAGAAGACTGACTACACCAGCAGATACACAGGACCCTATGATGGCCAGCTACAACCAGTTAAAGGTCTATAAATATGTTATCTAACACCTAGACAAGATGACAACTCTCTATGCATTAAACATTAGAAGACTGCCAATTCAATGAACATGCTAAACTATAACACAGAGGTGTGATGACAGTCCCTCTGATGCTAAACATTCACAGCACATGAATTAATGCAAAATAGGTACAACCTAGAACATAGAAGAAGTGAAAAGTGAGCAAATGACAGCAAACGAAGCTTGTATTAGTTGGAAATGAAGACCAGAAGTTGCAGGTTACATAATAGTTACAGTCTCTAGAAGTTGAAGCTTACAACACCCTAACTCTCATCTAACACTCATCAAACTGATTACATTGTGTTTCTAGATATATATAGAATTTGTTTACAAAAATATCTCTACTACTATGTGTGGAGGTGTCTTAATGGATCACCAACCACATTTACAAAATGTATGGGTTCTCTGATACACTCTGGCTGTTTTAACTGAAAATTTTGACATTTGCTGGTACTTTGGTGTACTGCTTGAACAAGTGGATTGTTTCATGAACAAATTTCCATAACTGTTGAATGAATTCAATTGCTCGTGGTAGTACTTTCTCATCCTTGACTGTATTGTTCCTTAACTTGTGGTAGTTGATGATTAAATGTAGATAGCTAGATCATAACTTGCTTCTTGGCGCACCCAAGAAATTGGCCAAAAACACAACAATTTGCATAAAAAATGGACGACAGGCCGAGGAGGAACACTGACTGTCGGATGAATTACATGGACGATCAAGATATGCTGGCGGGAGGCAATGGCAAGGCAAAAAGGTGCAATTTGAATATGAGCCACTAGGTTGGAGAAATAGACGGCGAAGATCATGCTAGAACGGACTGTCGGGAGGTGGATGAATAGAGTGAACAAGTGTCATTATATCATGGGATGATGCAATCGGATGGTGATCAGGCGTCAAAAGAGAGTGATGGTTAATGGGAAGGGAACTGGTATGATGAGGGGAAGTGGCTTTCCTGCATCACTTTTGTGCTGCAGTGGTTTACGTACAGGTGAGCGCGATGCAATAGAATTAAGGCATGTGGTCGGTGGGAAACGGCTTCCCCGCAGGATAAATGATGAGCGAAGTGGCAGGGCGGGGAAAGCGCATACTATTGGATCAATGGGCGGAATATCGGACAACGGAGGATTAAAACACATGCTTCAGGTGACACGACAAGTGACTTGACAAGTAAAACTGCGGGCCCGGGCTCTATCAAAATTGAGGGTTATACTTTATATGTGCGCAATATTTTAACGAAAAACATAATTTAATACAATTTATAAATGGCTATCAGGGTTTTAACGTTAAACATAAAAATGCCCGGGGACAAAAGGGACGAGAGGTACATGGGGTTGTGAAGGAATTAAGCGGGAAAAAAAAAAGAAAAGGCAAAGGGAAAAGTAAATCTTCCATGAGCTCCTTAGCCACCAAAACTCATTTTCTAACCAGATTTTAATCCTTACACACTAAATTCGTAGCATAGCTAACACTAGCTCCTTCTAGGGATGAGATCCTCCTTGTGAGGTCTCAAGAACCTGTAGACCACTGCCTTTCCAGCTGAAAATGCACTCACCAAGATTCCTAATGTTCCATTGGGCATGGAGTCTATTCTGCCAGCATAAATTGATAAAAACAAACTATTTACAACCTTTAAGGCCACAGACCTTAAACAACATAGATTTTCAAAAATCGCCCATTAACTGGGCCATCGAAAACTGACTCTCCTCCCATACTTTTCAGTATGAAGGTGTTGTTCCTTATAACCTGTGAAATGATGAAAGGCCTTGTCCACAAAGCATCGGATTTCCCATGATTGCCTTTCTTTTCCTTCAGTGCATCCCATTTCAAAACCAAATCAACAACCTGAAAGCTACTTATTTTTTCCTTCTTGTCAAAGGCTTCTTTGATTATTCTTTGATGTGCTGTAGCATTTTCAACCAACGGTTCTCTAATCTGATGTAACTCTGGCAAATTAGTGGTTCTTTGTGCCATCTCCTCTTCTTCATCCTGCTCTGTTTGAAGGAATTTTGCCACAGGAAGAGTTAGCTAAATTGGAAATACAACCTCAGTGACATATACCAACTTCAATGGAGAACTCCCTGTGGATTTCTTAATGGTCACTCTGTCAACCCATAGTGCATACTTGAGATTTGAATGCCAATTCTTTTTGTTTTCCTCTAACAATTTTTTAGTTATTCTTATCAGACTTTTATTAGAGGATTCTGCTAGACCATTTCCTTGTGGATAATATGAGGTGGAATGAACAAGTTTAATACCCATGGAATCACACATTTCCACCAACTCTTTGGCTTTTAAGTCTGCTGCATTATCTATTACTAGTTTCTCTGGACAACCGAATCTCGTAAAGATGTTTTCAATTAAAAACTTTATGAACACATTATGATCAGCCTTTTTAGTAGGGACTGCTTCAATCACTTTGTGAAATAATCAGTGGCTACTAATATCCACCTGTGCTGGCCAATGGAATGTGGATTGATTTCACCAATGAAATCCAAACCCCATTGCTGGAAGGGTCCTTTTGCCTGAATTGGTTTTAGGGGCAGAGATTTCAACTGTTGTTTTCCTTCAAATCTTTGGCACCTGTCACAAGACTTAACAAAAACAAATACATCACAAAATAAAGTGGGCCAATAGTACCCAGCTCTGAGAATTTTATGAGCTATATTTCTCCAATAATGGTGCCCTCCACACATGCTGTTATGAAACTACTGCATGACTTCAATTGATTGTTGTTCGTCCAGACACCTTAAAAATATTCGAGACGGATCCCTCGAGTAGAGCAGATTTTGCATAATGCAATATTTTGTTGCCCTGAATTTTAAAGTTCTAGCTTGGCTTTGAGTAAACTCTAAAGGGATTTCTAGCTTCAACAAGAAATTAATTATTGCAGAATACCAATCACACAAAGCTAGATTCTCGGCCATTGACTATTTTCTATCTGTTTCAGTTACATTTTCCTCTTCTCCTACTTGACCATTTTCTGCAATCGTGCACAGGAAATCAACATCTAAAAACCTGCAATTTTCTTCAGCTAATAGCTTGGCAATACCCTGACCTCTGACCAGCTTGGTGAGCTTTAGTTCTATATTAAATTCAATCATTTTTGCAATCCATTTAACCCTTCTTCCATCAGCATCAGGTTGTGTTAAGACATCTCTTATTGTAGCAGAAGGTACATATGCCATTATCTTGGAATGCAAGATATAAACTCTAAAAGATTTCAAGGATTTAATAAGAGCATATGCTTGTTTTTCTATAAATCATATCTCAGTTCAAAATCCCTCAAATTCTTGCCGAAAAATGCTACTGGATGTTCTGAACCTTCCTCATTTTGTTGCAATAAAACAAATGCAATGGTGTCTTCAGAAGCAAAAGAAAATACATGGAACTCCTTGCTGTAATCTGGGCTTATTAATGTAGGAGCTTCCATTATAGCCTTTTTGATAGAATCAAATGATTTTCTTACTGCATCAGTCCATCTTACTTCTGACCCTTTTCTCAACATGGAGGTAATATGCTTAACCAACTCTGCAAAATTTGGAATAAACCTCCTGACAAAATTAATTTTGCCCAGAAAGGATTGAACATCCTTCTTTCATCTAGGGACAGTCAAAGTTTGTATTGCTTTGACTCTTTATAGGTCAATCTAAACACCTGTAGTAGATACAACGTGTCCTAACAACTTGCGTTCTTCTAAAGCAAATTGTGATTTTTTGGGATTGACCGATATTCCAAACCTTCCGCACTTCAAAAGTACTCTTTTCAAGTGCTGCAAATGATTTTGATGGTTGTCGGAGTAAACAGTTATGTCATCAAGGTAGATCAGCACAAATTTGTCCTTCTCTCCTACAAAAGCTATATCGATAGCTCTCTGAAAGGTAGCTCCAACATTCATCAACCCAAATGCGATTTTGTCATACATGAAAGTGCCCCAAGGAGTGGTAAATGTAGTCTTTTCTTGATCATCTAGGTGCACAACAATCTGATTAAATCCTAAAAATCCATCTATGAAAGACATCACTTTGTCTCCTGAGACCTTTTGCAACAAATGCTCCATCTTGGGTAAAGGATAGTTGTCTTTCTTTGAGCACTTGTTCAAATTCCGGAAATCAATGCACAATCTGATTTCTCCAGTCTTATTTCTCATCACCACTAGATTGGCTACCCATTTTGAATATCTAAGAGGGACTATGATCTTGGCAACTAGTAACTTTTTAATTTCTTTCTCAATGAGAGGAAGAAGCATGGGATTTATTAGTCTCAGCGTCTGCTTAAAAGGAATAGTGTTTTTCTCCAAAGGGATTTTATGTTGAATTATATTTCTGTCATATGTTTTCAAATCACTATACTCCCAGGCAAACACATCAACAAATTTCCACATTAAATTGTAGTATTCAGTACTTGATCAGCAAACAAATGAGTGGACAAATTGACATACTTAGGCTGACCTGGACTTCCTATATCATACTTACAGACTGCAGATTGGTCTTCTTTTTGGGCAGCCATGTAAGGCACATCATTCTGGTCAAACAGACTTTCGAGAGGAATTAGGCCCTTAGGAATATGGTTACTAGGAAGCTGGACAATGTTGTTTTTACCAACTTTATTTCTAAGTTGGGACTGCGCATTTTCTAGCAAGGCATCATTTTCTTGGTCAATTTGCATCTCAGAAAATTCATCAATGACTTGCAAGAACCTATTAATCTCATCATCATCATTAAAAACTTTCCAATGGTGGACATTTTCAGGCAAGGAAGGTATGTGCTTCATTTGTACTTCATATATTAGTTTGGGAGGCATAGGAGGGATAAATAGACTAGCAGAAACAACAACGGAATCAGCAAGCTGATTTTGGGCTCTACGAATATATGAAATACAAAAATAATCAAAAGGTTCTCTGATTCTCCATACCCCATCCATGTACGCTTTCAGCCTCAAATGATTTTCTTGAAATGTTTTATTGACTTTACTGATCAGGTCAGCATCTCCAAACACTTTCATATTTTTGATCCCTCTGCCTTTTGTTGCATTAAGGCCCAATAGTAGAGACTCATATTCTGCTATATTATTTGTGACTTGAAAAACCAACTTAAAAGATAGTTGAATACTTTCTTGTTGTGGAGATACTAACACCACCCCTACTCCTGCAGTCTCCCTAGAACAAGCTCCATCAAACAACATCTCCCAAACCTGACTTCCTTGCTCCTGCCTGGCCTGAACTGTTGGTTTCTTGATCTACATTTCAGCCTTCTGAGATTCTTCTATTTGGAGAATACATGCTCCAAAATCAGTGTCCACTGCATATATTGGATGATTTGTAGGATTCTTCTCATCACTAATGATGTATGGGTTGGCATTATGGCACATGTTTGGTGCTATGGCACTGGTGTTGTCCTTAATGGCAACTCACTCTGGTGACAGATCATAGTTTAGGCACTCAGAAAGAAGAAAAAGACATATACGTAGGTTCACTTTAACGAAGCCGTGCATACGCGCGGATTGGACGTTCCCAAGGTGCGTATGTGTATACACGCACTTTCATGCAAGGAAAAGCGCGTACATGTGGGAGAACTTATTTTTGGTCCATGGTATTTAGTCATTGGTATTTGAACCTATGGTTTTGGGCCATGGTATCTCGCCATAATTGTTGATCCCAAGTATTGGGTCCATGGTATTGAATTATTATGGTTTTTGGACCGTGGTATTGTGAAAGGCCTAAGGCTATAAAAGAGGAAGGAGATCATTTGGAAAGGAATCATCTGAATTATTGAATATTTGATAAAGTGCTAGATCTGGAATACTATGATTGGGTTATGGTGCAAATCTGGATCTAAATGAAGAAGGAACCTGAGCGCAAGGAGAAGGATAAGTTCTATTGATGGGTCAAAATCTTAAGGCTTCAATGATAATATCATTGTATGATTTTGATATGTTCTATGTGGCGCTTGCTTGATCTATAAATCTGGTAATCTAGGTAAACTAATATCTGAACATTTGAAGGGGTAAATTATCTTTATAGATTTGTATGCAGGTTTAGTAAAGTGAAGGCACGTATACACATAGTTTATGTAAGTCAAAAGGGCGTATGTGCATGTTGATCTTAGCACAGAAGCGTATACACACAGTTTGTGTAAGTCAGAAGAGCGTATATGCAGGTTGATCTTAGCACAGGAGCATATACACGCAGTTGCCATAAGTTAAAAGGGCATATAGGCAGGTTGATTTTAACACAGAAGCGTATGCATGCAAGTTTCTGAATATTGAAGTAGCATACGTCTCTTAATTTATGTTCTAGCTGATTCTGTTGATTATTGGAGTGATCTGGGTTCAGAATTTGGGGCATGATTACAGTTACTGTGACTTGGGTATAGTTGTCAAAGAAGTGTTTATTTTGATTTAGTCTTGACTGGTGAAAAGGTGATTGGTTGATGCAGAAATTCTTGATGTTTGATTGATGTTATTTGTGGATCCAAACTGAAAATTTATGAAACGTGGTCCCTGAAAAAAAAGAGAAGGTTGTAACCTTCTGCAGGTAGCAGCCTGTGTACTAGTATCTCAACTAGTACAAGAACTAAGGGGTTTGTAGCTCCCTTCCAGGAGAAGCTGGAAAATGAGAGAGGGTTGTAGCTCTCTACAGGTAGCAGCCTACGTACTGGTAAAGCACTGTACCAGTACAGAATCATTGTAAAATGAAGTTCTAATTAAAAGAAGATAGAGACGAGTTTTAGTAGGTGGGTTTCACCCACATTGGATTTCCACCTTATATCTTGTGTTCTTGTGTGTGGTTGTCTTCTGCTCTATTGTATTGTTCCTGGTAACTGTTTATATGATGTTGTTGCATAAATTAATGATCACCATCTGTAGAATAAAGTAAATTATAAATCTACATAGTATACGCAGGTTTCCTTATCTGTATTTGCGTATATAGGCAGGTTCATCTAACTGAAGTAGCGTATATGTTCTGGGTTTGAAAAAGAAAATAATTGACCAGATAATATTGATTCACCCCCCCTCTCAGTATTATTTCAAACAATTGGTATCAGAGCAGGTCCTTCAGAAGAATCTTGATCGCTTGAAGGAATATCTATCATCATAAGCAACTACAATAGAGAACCATCGATCAGGCCACCAATTTTTGATGGGACCAACTTCGTCTATTGGAAGGTAAGATTCACAGCCTATCTTCAATCTCTTGGTATAGAAGTCTAGCATATCATAGATATAGGGTACATTTTTCCATTAGCAACTCCTATAGATCCGGCTGAGAAGAAGCAATTTGAAACAAATGAAAAGGATGTCAACACTCTATTAGGATGTCTATCTCAATCAGAATTTGTCAAGGTTATGAAGTATAAAACTGCAAAAGAAATATGGGGCAAGATCGTGCTGAGCTATGAAGGAGATGAGCATGTAAAACGAGCAAAACTTCAAACCCTCAAAATTCAGTATGAAAATCTCAGGATGTACAATGATGAAAGTGTGGCTAACTATTTCCTTCGTATAGATGAGATTGTTAATTGTATGAAAAATTTGGGTGAAGAAATAAAAGAGGTTGTTGTGGTTGAAAAAGTTCTAAGATCTTTGTCTCCTAAGTTTGAATCAAAAGTTTCTGCAATATAAGAAAAGGAGAATCTAACGAAAATTACCATGTCATAGCTACACAGAATTCTAACTGCTTATGAAATGAGGCAAGGGGGCCCATCAGACAAAAGAGAAGTCGCATTCAAGGCCTCAGGAAAAGGAGATTCCTATGACTCAAGACATATGTCAGAAGAAGAGGAAGAATCAAATTTTGTCAAGAACCTTCAACGGGGTGCTGGAAGATTCATAGGTAAGTTACCTTTCAAATGTTTTTCTTGTGGAAGAGTCGGTCACTATGCTGCCAAGTGTCCTCATAAAGATAAGCTTGATAAAGGTAAGGAACTTGTTAGATGGAACAAAAAACATAATGTAAATAAGAAAAGCTATTACACTCATGAAGACAGAGATGGATTTTCAAATAGTGATGAAGACGAACAAAGTAATAATTATATACTTTTAATGGCTTTTGAAGATGATTATTTCATGAATGCTATAGATGAAGAAGGCCTTTATGAAGAGATTTCTGAACTCAAAATTTGTTTAGAAGAGAAAAATATGATTATTGATTCTCTGGAATTCCAACTGGTCGAAAGTGAAAAACATCATGAAAAGTTAGAGTGTGAAATTGTGGGACTTAGAAAAGAGATTGAGAAAACTAAAGCTCTTAATCTTAGATTTGTTAAAGGATCTAAAACATTAGATATGATTATCAAAGTGCAGCGTTCTCCTCTAATCAAGACAGGTCTGGGATATAATGAAGAAGCAACTCAAGTGCATAACCCATCGACCTCCAAAAGTTATCTTGATGCAACAAGAAAAAGTGAGTAAAGCCCCAATAGAGATCACCAGATAAATCAGGGACATTTTACCTCAAGAGTGAACAAAGACTACCAGGTAAATCAGGGGAAATCTACTTTAAGGATGAACAGAAGCTACAACAAGCCACAGGTAAAGCCTTCTCAATTTTCCTCAAGAATGGATGTCAATAGAAACTACAATCACTTGGATGGTAGATTTGATAATCGCAGGAGTTTCTTCAATGGCCAATGTTTCTCCTGTCATAACTTTGGTCACAAAGCAACTCAATGTGTTGCCTATAAGACAATCATCACTAGAGAAGCTCAAAAACAAAGAAATATGACTGGAATCATGAAAAGGACCTATAATAACTTTTCTGCTCTTGAAAATGAAATAGAATGTTTTATTTGTAACAACTTCGGTCATGAAGATTATGAATGCAAGAGCAGGTTTCGGGAGACAACTCAGATGGAACAAGACTCAAGTGCCAAAACATGGAGAATGAAAGAACAAAAAACAGAAAGATGTGGTATAGCCTTATATGTGGAAGGGCAAGAAAATCAATGGTACATCAATAGTGGATGTTCGAAACATATGACAGGTGATAAAGAAAAACTTCAGTCATATAGTGCCTTGGAGAAGGAGAAGAAGGTCTCATTTGGAAATGAAACCCTTACACTCATAAAAGGTAAAAGTTCTGTTCTTTTAAAAGAAAAGGTCAAAGCAGGAAATGTTATGTATGTTGATGGCTTAAAACATAATCTATTAAGCGTCAGTCATATGTGCGATCGAACAGAGGTAATATTTCAATCAAATGGATGTAGTGTTCGGGATATTGATACAGGAGAAACAATGATCAAAGGCATAAGAACTCCAAATAATTTATACATATTCAAAGAAGGACAAAAACAATGCTATCTGAGCAAGAATGATGAACACTGACTGTGGCATCGGAGGTTGGGGCATCTAAGCTTCTCACAGATAAGGAAAGCATGCAAATACCAAGCAGTTCATGGTCTTCCAGACATCAAAATTCCAGACAATACAATATGCAAGTCATGTCAGTTTGGTAATCAAACCAGAACTAACTTCTGTGAGAAGGAAGGATCAGCTCGCAGGCCACTTGGGCTCGTCCATACTGATGTATGTTGTTCGTCTAGGAAAAGGTCACCTTGGGGAGAAGAATACTTTATATTATTCATTGATGACTATTCAAGGATGGTTTGGATAGGACTTATGAAGCACAAAGATGAAGCCTTCGAAAAATTCAAATCCTTCAAAGCTTTGGTTGAAAACGAATCAGATCACAAAAGGAAATGCCTCGGGTCTGATAGAGGTGGGGAGTTTACCTCAAATGAATTTTTTGATTTTTGTGAAAAACATGGAATAAGAAAAGAATTCTCTACAGCCAAAACTCCTCAGCAAATGGAGTAGTGGAAAGGATGAACAAAACGGTTCAACAAATGGATCGTGCTATGCTTGACGAGTCTAGAAATCCTGCAACTTTCTGGGGTGAAGCCGCATTTACTGCAGTTCTTATTCTCAACGAAACAAACGTCTTGGTAAACAACACTCAAACCCCTCATGAGCTCTGGTATGGTGAGACTCCTTCGGTAAAATATTTCAAAATTTTGGAAGCAAATGCTATATCAAAAATACTGATGAACATCTTGGCAAGTTTGAACCTAGAGCAGGTGAAGGCATTCTCCTTGGTTACTCTCCCCACAGCAAATCTTACAAGTGTTATAATAAAAGGCTTGGAAAAATTGTTCAAAGCATTGATGTAGTGGTTGATGAAGAAGAAAACACTCCTAGGCAGGTAAGATCTGAAGATTGCGAAGATGATGAGGACTATCCTTCAACATCAAATTAGAATTATGATGAAGAAGAAGCTCAAGAGGCACTAGAGTAATAGATATGGATAGAAGAGAAGACTCCATCTAGATACATTCAAAAGAATCATCCAGAAACTCAAATTTTGGGGCAGAAAGAGGCAAGTATACAAAAAAAGAAGAATAATTGCAGAATCTTCAAGCTATATGGCATTACTCTCCTCCACTGAACCACAAAATGTAAGAGACGCATGCAAAGATGAATGTTGGGTCAAAGCAATGGATGAATAAATTGAGCAAATTGAAAAGAATAACACTTGGGAGTCGATTCCTAGACCAAAAGATAAGAATGTCATAGGGACAAAATGAATCTTCAAAAACAAGTTGAATGAAAATGGGGAAGTGATTAGGAACAAGGCCAGACTTGTTTGTAAAGGGTATGCACAACAAGAAGTAATAGACTTTGAAGAAAATTTCGCTCTCGTTGCTAGACTTGAGGCCATCAGAATGTTCCTTCCTCTCTCTAGCTTTCAAAAGTTCAAAGTATTTCAGATGGACATGAAATCAGCCTTTTTGAGTGGAGACTTAGAAGAAGAAGTGTACATTGAGCAGCCAGATGGATTCATCCTCGGTAATGATCCAAATCTTGTATGCAAACTAAAGAAGGCTCTCTATGGTCTCAAACAGGCTCCAAGGGCTTGGTCCTATCATTTGGAGAAATACCTACATCAACAAGGTTTTTCAAAAGTATCGGTAGATAGCAATATTTATATAAAAATTGAAAATAACAAATTGCTAATACTTGTTGTGTATGTAAATGATATCATCTTTGGCAACAATGAAGAAGCTATAAGTCAAAACTTTGCTTTGGTAATGCAGAAGGAATTCAAAATGTCCTTGCTTGGAGAACTGACATATTTTCTTGGTTTACAAATCCAACAAAATAAAAGCGGTATCTTTTTATCTCAAACCAAGTACCTCAAGTAGATCTTGAAGAAGTATGGCATGGAAGATTCGAAACCAGTATGTACTCCTATAGTCATAGGATGCATCCTCAGTGCAAATGATGAATCAGCAGCAGTTCCTCAACCAAATTATAGATCCATGATTGGAAGTCTTCTCTATTTAACAGGTACCCGACCAGACATCATGCATGCAGTAGGAATGGTTGGAAGATTTCAAGAAAATCGTAAGGAAACTCATCTTCAGGCAGTAAAGAGAATTTTCAAGTATCTTCAAGGAACTCAAAACTATGGCCTATGGTATCCTAGAGATGTGGATCTCACTCTTCATGCTTATACAGATGCAGATTGGGCTGGAAGTGTGGATGACAAGAAAAGCACTAGTGGCGGTGCATTCTTTATGGGTTCCAGATTAGTATCTTGGTTCAACAAGAAACAAAGTTCTATTGCATTATCTACAGCTGAAGCAGAATATGTGGCTGTTGCATCTTGTTGCAGCCAACTCCTATGGATGATGAAAACCTTGCAGGAATGCCAAATCACTTGTACTCCACCTATCTCCATCTTATGTTATAATACAAGTGCAATCAGCATTTCAAAGAATCCAGTCATGCATTCAAAAACCAGGCACATACCTATCAAATATCATTTTCTTCGGGAACAAGTGCTTGAACAAAAGGTCAAGTTGGAGTATGTTCCCTCTAAGGAACCGTTGCTGATATACTCACCAAACCACTGCCCAGGGAAACATTTGAATACCTCAAATAGAAGCTAGGAGTAGTTGATGCTTCATCATGCTGTTGAAACTTGTTTGTTTCAGAGAAAAGTTGTTGTATGCAAGTTGGATGAGGAGGATCCACGTACATACGCCGATTTATCTAGATACAGTCGTGTCTATGGAGGTTTGAAGGATATCAGTAGGGTCAGACTCTCGTTGAAGATAGTCTGATATGGGTCTGATAGAGACCATCTAGCACAGGTTCAGGGGGAGCATATAATCTTATAATGATGCATTGTTGGCATTACCTTAGAAGCTTTTTGTTCAAGTTCAAAACTGTTGTTGGTTTCAGGTGAAACACATGCAGAGGAAGAACAGAACGAGAACATGGTTGCTGATTTGTAGAATGGTTGATAGATACTGTTGATATCAGTTATTAGTGACTTTCATAAGTCTTGCTATTTCGTCTCTATGTCATGTATATAATTTATTGTTAGGTCATGTAATGGCCTATTTTGGTTTCCCCAAAATCCGTAGGATGAATGATGTAATGGACTTGGTTGTCTTATGTAAATTTCTGGTGTATCCCCACTTGGTTGGGTGAAGGATGTATGTATAGAGTCTGTTGGTGATAGGAAGGTCTTTTATGATGTATATGTCATGGTTCTTCTTGAAGAACATCTTTTTGCAGATCTTGCCTACAAGTCAGGGGGAGCTTGGTTAGCACAATAGAACAGAGATTTTAGCTTGTACTCAGGGGGAGCACAACCCTTTGACCTTAATGACAAAGGGGGAGAATGACTTTGAGGATCTTGGGGTTTCCATCAAGTCCAAAGGGGGAGATTGTTGGCAATACAGCATAGGTTTGGTGCTATGGCACTGGTGTTGTCCTTGATGGCAACTCACTCTGGTGACAGATCACAGTTCAGGCACTCAGAAAGAAGAAAAAGACATATACGCAGGTTCACTTTGACGAAGCCACGTATACACGCGAGTTGGACGTTCCCAAGGCGCGTATGCGTATACACGCACTTTCATGCAAGGAAAATCCCGTACATGTGTGAGAACTTATTTTTGGTCTGTGGTATTTAGTCCTTGGTATTTGAACCTATGGTTTTGGGCCATGGTATCTTGTCATAAGTGTTCATCCCAAGTATTGGGTCCATTGTATTGAATTATTATGGTTTTTGGACCGTGGTATTGTGAAAGGCCTAAGGCTATAAAAGAGGAAGGAGATCATTTGGAAAGGAATCATCTGAATTATTGAATATCTGATAAAGTGCTAGATCCATAATACTATGATTGGGTGATGGTGCAGATCTGGATCTGAATGAGGAAGGAACCTAAGCGCAAGGAGAAGGATAAGTTCTATTGATGGGTCAGAATCTTAAGGCTTGAATGATATTATCATTGTATGATTTTGATATGTTCTATGTGGCGCTTTCTTGATCTATAAATCTGGTAATCTGGGTAAACTAATATCTGAACATTTGAAGGGGTAAATTATCTTTATAGATCTATACGCAGGTTCACTAAAGTGAAGGCGCATATACACGCAATTTCTGTAAGTCAAAAGGGCATATACACAGGTTGATCTTAGCACAAAAGAGTATACACACAGTTTCTGTAAGTCAGAAGAGCATATATGCACGTTGATCTTAGCACAAGATCGTATACACGTAGTTGCTGTAAGTCAAAAGGGTGTATACACAGGTTGATCTTAACACAGAAGCGTATGCACGTAGGTTTTTGAATATTGAAGTAGCGTACGTCTCTTAATTTATGTTCTAGCTGCTTTCGTTGATTATTGCGGTGATGTGAGTTCAGAATTTGGGGTATGATTATAATTACTATGACTTGGGTATAGTTGTCAGAGAAGTGTTTATTTTGATTCAGTCTTGACTCGTGAAAAGGTGATTGGTTGATGTAGAAATTCTTAATGTTTGATTGATGTTATTTGTGGATCTAGTTTGAAAATTTATGAAACGTGGTCGCTGAAAAAAAGGAGAAGGTTGTAACCTTGTGCAGGTAGCAGCCTGCGTACTAGTATCTCAACTAGTACAAGAACTAAGAGGGTTGTAGCTCCCTTCCAGGAGAAGCTGGAAAACAAGAGAGGGTTGTAGCTCTCTACAGGTAGCAGCCTGCGTACTGGTAAAGGACTACACCAATACAGAATCATTGTAGAAAGAAGTTCTAATTAAAAATAAGATAGAGACGAATTGCAGCAGGTGGTTTTCACCCACATTGGGTTTCCACCTTATATCTTGTGTTCTTGTGTGTGGTTGTCTTCTGCTCTGTTTTACTGTTCCTGGTAACTGTTTATATGATTCAGTTTCATAAATTAATGATCAACATCTGTAGAATAAAGTAAATTATAAATCTGCATAGTATACGCAGGTTTCCTTATTTGTAGTTGTGTATATATGCAGGTTCATCTAACTGAAGTAGCGTATATGTTCTGGGTTTGAAAAAGAAAATAATTGACCAGATAATACAGATTCAGCCCCCCTCTCAGTATTATTTCCAACATTATGCCAATTGTGCCTCTCTGTATAGCCTTCTGCTTTCTCCTCCAAAAACTGGGATAGTGGCACAAGATAGATCATTCTGTAGTGTCCCACCTAATCTCTTAATCCATCCTCTAGACAACAACGTACCAAACTTAGGAGGGACGTCTGCTACCACAATATCCATCAACATACTCTTCATGGGCAGCTGAGTTAGGGTAATGGCTAGATCTTTAATCAATCCAATGCATTTCACCTTCCTTGAGTCAGAAGAGAATAAATCATGATATGGTCTAGTGATGTCAAGGCCCAACTCTTCCATGACAACTTTAGTTTGTGACTGGCCCCTATGTCTAGCAGGCAATTGTGGAGGATTTTGTCATGAATGGTCAATGAGACATAAAAGGATGGAGAATTATTGTCAGTAGGCTCAATCATAGGACTAAGCATAATGGCAGGCTTGTCATCTTGCAATTTGACAGAGTCAGTGGAGGCTTGTTTGGTTTCTAGCTCAAGAGCTTCAAGAATAGGCTTCCTAAATAGTTCACTCTTGACCAACTCAACCAGAGGCACATATATCTTCAATTTCTGAACCTCCGACTCAAAGATGAAAGAAGAAGATGATTTATCAAAACTTTTTACCCCTTGAACTGAAGCTTTGAGGATGACTGGATTAGCTGTTGGCCTCTTCTGCTTGATACTCTGTTATTTTGTTTGGACATCAGCTCTTTGGGCAAGATTTTCTTTGGCATTTTTTGCATTTGACCTCAAATTATACCTTCACTGCTGTTCAATTTGTAGGACAACCTCTATGTCCCAGTCCTGGTTGTTTTGTTGCTGCAGAAATGATTCTTGATAAGCAACAAATGTGGAAAAGGCAGCGCTGCCTTTATCTTTCATGTAGTGAATTTCATCCTCATCTTCTTCAAATTGTTCCTCCTCCATGACTACATTTTCAAAAGGAGCTTTAACTTTATGTTCTTCATTTGGTTCCTTACCCATCTAAATGATTTGCAGCTGTTCATTTTCTCTTCTATATGGATTTGAATTTCTGGGCACAAATGGGTTCTGCTGCCTTGTTTTCCCTGCGTTCTGTTCAACCTTTAGCTTAGAAATTTCAGCAGCCAATGACTCTATCATCTTGGTCATTTTATCTAACTTAGTCTCTGAAGTTGAGGCAGGGGAAGAAGAAGCCTCACCTCTCTGCCTTCTTATGTCAATTTGACTCTTTAGCTTCTCAGCTGCCATAATATTGGATTCCACTTCTAGGGCTGCATCTTGCATATTAGCCAGAGTGGCACATCTTCTTTCTCTCAACAACAAGCAGAAATCATAGTCAAAAGCATTGGCATACGTGATTTTGGCAATGGTGGGGATAGGCTTTACCTCAACTGGTATTTTACTATACATTCTATTAAATCTTTTATTAAAGTCAGGAAAAGATTCACCCTTTTCTCTCTTTAAGTTTCCAAACTCAGCATGGTAATACAATAAGTCCTTTTTATCTCCCAATTGCTTCAAAAATGCATCATCTAATGCTTCTATATTGTTATGGATCTCTCAGGTAATTCTCTGAACCACTTCCTAGCCTCTCGATCAAGACTCTGGACAAAAACTCTCATCCACACATCATTTTCACTTATATCTAAATTATCAACATAACTGTAAAAAGCTTCAAGATGTTCTTCTGCTGTTACTCGCTCTGTGCTAGTGAATTTAGGCATATATTTTTGATATTCTCCCATAGGCATAGGATTTAAAGGGACAGGCAAGACTAGAGGTCCATATCTAGCAGCAACAATTATTTCCATCCTCGTAGGTGCTTGTTGTCCTGCCATATTTGGAATGTTTGGAATAACAGTAGCAGATTGAGTGACAGGGAGTGATGTGGTGAATGGTACAGATAAATGGATGTTTTGGACTGAAATGGAAGCTTTCCTTGGACTGAGATTCCAAGGGGAACTAACTGTACAAGGGGATAAACCAATCTCTAAAGGAATTTCTTTATTAATAGTGTTGATCTCTAAGTCTTCAAACTGTAAATCTTCAACAACAATTTTATCTTTCAGACTTACCTAATCTGGATGCCCCTTTTTGTGATGATTTCTTCGATTTAGCAGTCCTCTCAGGTTCAGGCACTGGTTCGGCTGGCAGCTTCTGAGGATTTCTTCGAGTATGTCTCATAAACTGAGCCAGAACTTCAAAGTGGAGTCGCCAAAGGATGGTCTTCCACCAATGGAGTCACTAAACAGATGATTACAACCATAAACTGTGTTCAAACCTTGTCTGCAATCAAAGCTTGAAGCTGTGTCATTTTCCCAGGGGAGCTGAACCTCAATTTCCTTTCCCCAGCAATGGCACCAATTAATGTTATCACCCAAAGAAACCCACCTAGGTTTTATATCAGTGATGCTCGGGAACATTACAAATTCAACAAAATGTTGGATAAAATGATGGATAAATGAAAGAAATGTTGCACATTCAAGCCAGATAACCACTCCTACTAGGACTAACCCTAGACATGGGTGAACACCCCCAAACTACAAGGATTTTAACCACCACTTACTCACGATTTAAACAAAATGTGATAATGGAGAAGATTGACTACACCAGCAGATACACAGGACCCTATGATGGCCAGCCGCAACTAGTTAAAGGTCTGTAAATCTTTTTATCTAATACACAGACAAGATGACAACTCTCTATGCAGTAAACAATAGAAGCCTGCGAGCCAATTCAATGAACATGCTAAACTATAACACAGAGGTGCGATGACAACCTCTCTGATGCTAAACATTCACAACACAAGAATTAATTGAAAACAGGCATAGGATGGAACATAGAAGAAGTGAAAAGTGAGCAAATGACAACAAAAGAAGCTTGTATTGGTTGGAAATGAAGACCAGAAGCTGCAGGTTACATAATAGTTACAGTCTCCAGAAGTTGAAGCTTACAAAACCATAACTCTCATTTAACACTCATCAAACTGATTACATTGTGTTTCTGGATATATATAGAATTTTTTTACAAAAATATCTCTGCTACTATGCATGGAGGTGTCTTAATGGATCACCAACCACATTTACAAAATGTATGGGTTACACTTTGGTTGTTTTAACTGACAATTTTGATATTTACTCATACTTTGGTGTACTGCTTGAATAGGTGGAGTGTTTCATGAACAAATGTCTGTAACTGTTGAATGAATTCAACTGCTTGAGGCAGTAATTTCTTGTCCTTGACTGTGTTGTTCCTTAACTTGTGGTAGTTGATGATTAAATGTAGGTAGTTGGATCATAACTTGCTTCTTTGCGCGCCCAAGAAATTGGCCAAAAACACAGCAATTCGCATCAAAAATGGACAAAGTGTTGAGGAGGAACACTAGCCGTCGGATGAATTCCATGGACGATCAAGATATGCTGGCGAGAGGCAATGGCAACACAAAAAGGTGAAATTTGAATATGAACCACTAGATTGGAGAAATAGACGGCAGAGATCATGCTAGAACAGACTATCGAGAAGCGGATGAACAGGGTGAATAAGTGTCGTTATATCATGGTATGAGGCAATCAGATGGTGATCAGGCGTCAGAAGAGAGTGATGGCTAACGGGCAGGGAACTAGTACGACGACGGGAAGTGGTTTTCCTGCACCACTTTTGTGCTGCGGTGGTTACGGTACAAGTGAGCGTGATGCAATAGAATTAAGGCACGTGGCCAGCGGGAAACCGCTTCCCCGCAGGATAAAGGACGAGCAGATTGGCAGGGCGGGGAAAGTGCATACTGTTGGATCAACATACGCAAGATCAGACAATGGAGGATTAAAACACGTGCTTCAGGTGACATGACAGGTGACTTGACAAGTAAAACTGTGGGCCTGGGCTCTATCAAAACTGAGGGTTATACTTTATATGCGCGCAGTATTTTAACCAAAAGCATAAGTTAATATAGTTTATAAATGGCTATAAGGTTTTTAACGTTAAACATAAAAATGCCCGGGGACTAAAGGGACGAGGGGTACATGGGGTTGTGAAGGAATTAAGCAGGAAAAAAAAAGAAAAGGGGAAGGGTAAAGTAAAAATCTGCCATGAGCTCCTTAGCCACCAAAACCCATTTTCTAACCAGATTTTAATCCTTAGACACTGAATTCGTAGCTTGGCTAACAATTACTTTATCTATGTAGTCACAAAGTTTACATGAAAATTCAAGAACAAATGGTTAGATTGTTGAATGAAGATAGTTGGGATGATGTTGTACGCAACTATCCAAATTCAAGTTCTACATCAACATTAAAATATTTTTATCTTGCATTTAGAAAGGTATCTTGATTTATACATTCATTTTTATACATTTGTGTACTATTTTTAATTTATAAGTTACAGATATATTTGTTTATTTTATAAAAGATGAAGAAGGATGATAATGGAGCACTAGATAGTTTCAAAATCTTTATTAAAAAAATAAAGGTCGAAAGACTGAGGAAACAATGTATTAAGAATGTTGAACTTGATCCAACTCTTAATCATTTCATTTGGAATGGGCCACACACTATTCAATATCAAGTAATACAAGGCGACTGCGAAGACATTGCGAAACTCATACCTAAAAAGGATTATGCCCTAGTTATTGCAGATATTCCCCATGGTTTCAATATTCCAAACATTGCCTATGATAGTGACCCTTATACTTATCAAGCTCTTAGTAAAGTGGTTGTGGGATTTGTAGAAGTCACGTCATCACCATTATGGAGATTTGTGACATTTCATTCAGACACACAATTGGCAATGATATTGTGAAGCTTCAAGGGGAAAAAAAATCAAGGATGCAGCGTACATGGTAAGACATTTGAAATGTATATTTGATTAATGTTGAAAAATTCATTTATGTACAAGTTAATTGAACTTTTACTATTTCATGTTATAGGCAAAAGTCAAATCTTCTTAACCATGAAGATCAACAATTTATAAATGATTGTGATTTCATTCATATTGATAGTTGGAACTAAGATGATAGCCATATGTCTATGATTTTTAATCGGGTATATGGAAAGAGTTATAGCCAAACACTGACTTATGATGCTATTATGAGAAAACTAACATATGAATACAAAGAAGCAAAAGGATAGATAGTTAACATTTATCAAAAACCACAATTATTGATTAACTATCTTATAGACATATGTTCAAATGAACGAGATTCGGTTCTGGATATATTTTATCTTATATGGAATTGAATTTCAATATGTTATTTTTTAATTAATATGTCATTGTACTAATTTAGTTCATTATTTATTTTTTTGCTTGATAATTAGATACAACAATAGCATGTTGCCTTCAAAAAGGAAGAAATTGCACTGCAATTGAAAAAGATCCAATACAGCGCAATTTCATTCAACAAAGAATTAATGCTCTTCAATTTCTTCCAGATGGAATGAAAGAAATTGGGTTGAAGAAAGGGGACTTTAGTGAATCACGTGTGGAAAAAAGACAAAGGAACCCCAACCACCATTACATGGTATGTTTGGAAAGACATACATTGGGATATTCGCAGACATCAAAGATCCATTAGAAGAGGAAAGTGAGCAAAAGGAAGCAGAAAATATTGTGGAAGAAGACAATGATGAAACTCTAGAGGACGAAGAATTTGGATTACGTGACATTGTTGATTAAATTTAAGTTATGCTTGGAAATCAAGCTTTGCAATGTTTTGACTTTGACATTTTATGAGAAGAATAAACACTCAATTAATGTTGTTTTGCGTTCAATATTTATAATATGTGATTTTCACATTAATTTTTAAGTTAATCATTAATTTTTGAAAAAAAAGTGATTATTATTATTTTTTTGACATGAAATTCATAAAAAAACTATTATTTAACCATTTTTAGTTAAAAATTTTGTATAAAAATTGTGATTTTGACATGTCAATTCTAGAAAAAAATTATCAAAACGTGTAGTTTTTTAGTTATATTTATGTTAACAATGGTTTTTTTATGTCCATTGTTAAAAAATAATATTTTTTAGAAACAATTATTTCATGTGGATTGATAAATTAATTAAGGATGTATAAATATGTAGAATATCGAAAATTCAAAATATCGACCCTCTAATTTGAAAATGCAAAACAATAAAAACCTCACTACAAAAAAAATAAAATTAAAATAAAAAACAAGAAAATATAAAGAAAATGACCACTTCAAAAATTATCAAATTTACAAAATAATTATTTATATTTCATACATTAGAAAACTTAAAGTCAAAAAAATAGGTCTTTTAAAAAAAGGATCTGATGCAAAATACCCAATTTTTTAAATCAGCATGAAAATCACTACCATTCTAAAACATAATGTACATAAAAAAAATTAAAATGCCAAAAACTATTCTCTATAAAAAACATGTGTGTTCTGCATCACCCCTTTTTAAAATCAAGGCACTTTTTTGCTATCTCTACGAAACGGGTAATAGTATCAGTTCGCGTTTCAAAGTTTACACTATTTGGAGCATCATTAGATACCTTTCCTTTCTCGGCAACTTTATATTTAAAGTCCCTTTTGTAGTTCCCTTCCTTTCCACATTTGTAGCACACCTTTACAGGTTTTCCTAGAGATTTATATCTCCCTCTAGATTTAGATCTCCGGCTCGAGGACTTATTTTTGTTTCTATTCTGGGACCTTCCTTGTATAGACAAGGCATCACCATTCTATCTCTCCGTATTTTTCCATATCATCTCCTATGTCAGCAAGGCTAAGACTATTTCATCAAACTGCAAGGTAGTTTCCTTGCTACCTATTTCAACAACCAAACTATCCCATGAATCTGGTAGAGAACACAACAAATTGATGCACTTATCTTCATCTGAAATTTTAATATCAATAGATAATAACTAGCTTACCATAGTATTAAATGCATTCAGATGCTTTGTCACCAACTCTCCATCCTCCATCCTCAGGCTATATAGCTTTTTTAGTAGGAACAATTTATTCACAATATACTTAGATTGGTACAAAATCCCTGACTTTTCCCACAAAGCCTGCATCATACCTTCCCCTAATATATTCAACAACACTGAATCTGAGACACACAATCGTATTGTGCTTTTTTCCTTTTGATCCATATTCTTCCATTCTTCACTGGACACTCCCATTAGTTTACTACCTGGATCTACTGTGATCCACTGATCTTTATCCACCAACAAATCCTCCATATTGAGTTTCTACAACTCAAAAATCCGACCATTAAATTTCTCGATCTCTATCTTTTCACTGCTCGCCATCTTCTTTCACCACCAGAATCGATCCCGCAGATCTCCCACTTAACAAGGTAAACCACAGGCCTGAGCAAAACCCCTAAGAAACAAAGGTGTCCCCTTGAAGCCAAAACAACTCTGATACCAAATGTAGGTATTTACCCTGTATAGAAATTAACTGCATACAAATTCTAAACACAGAAAATAAATAATGGAAAGACCATAACACATTAAACAAATGTACACAGATATTTTTCCCTGGATCCCAAAACCAAGACTACCAGATTGATTTTTCATTGTGTTCCTTTTAATGTTACAATACATATATGTACATGCCAAAGCATCCATAAACCCCAATCCATTAACCCTAGATTAGAGCATAACCGTAGTTCCGTTGACTGAATCTACAAAATATCATGGACCGAAAACCATTGCGCCCAAAAGCATGTGTGAAATCCATGCACAAAACCATAGGCAGGTCTACCCACATAATATAGGGTCCAAAAAAAAATTTCCCTGGGGCACTGCCCCGGACCCCGTAGAGGGGGCGGTCCCCAAAATGGGGGCTCCTGCCCCCCCATTATGCATCGACGTAACGAAGGGGGGTATCTGCCCCCCCAACCCCATGGTTTAACTACTGGAGCTAGTCGTGGAAAGAATATAACACAACCCAATAAACAACATGTCCTGCACTATCCAAGTACATATGTTTCAGTTAAGTTTTAGTGGTTTACGAACTTGTGCTTGCCAGCTTGTTAGCCTCCCACCCATAGGCTGACATTTTTAAATTTGGTTAGTTTCTGGTTGTTATGTTCACCTGGAAAATTGTAGAATTCTAGAAGGGAACTAGCCTTCCCTATGGAAATTGCGCAATCCATTTGGGCTCCCTAATGCTCTCCAAAAATGTGCAAAATTTAGAGGCAACCTTCCCTCTTGGATCTACACAATGCATCCCATCACTGGGCTTGCTCTAAGAAATTGTACAATTTTGATTGATAAACAGGGCTTTAGTCCAAAAATTTCACAAAACCTCAAGGACAACCAGACTTTCTCAGCCCAGAAACTACACAAAAGTCACTCCATTTTAGGGATCCATTTTTAGAAGCTAGAGGTTAAATGCAAAAGCCGTTATAGAAACCTCTCACCAAGTTTCACTTTTTCCTAGATTTGTGGCATGCACATCATAAGCCTCGATCTTATCAAAACTTATTTATTCTACACTTCAGAGCTCATTCATCACATTGATCTTGGAGCTTTGACATCCCACATTGCATCTAGGAGCATTTGGCACATTCATCTCAGCTTTTTTCGGGTAAGTTTGCTTTTCATGTCTTTTGCAACTTTTCTGTCGTTTTTTGTATTTTGGCTTGTGTGAGTGTTGTTTGCCTGGTTTCATTGAATGCTTGATTTCATTTTAATGCATGCTAGCTTGTAGAAGTGTTGTTTCAACTTTTTCATTGCATCTCATTATTATCGCATGCATGAAACTATTTCAACACTAATAGTCGTCGTTGCGGCCACTCGCTTCTCACACTCGCTTGTTTTCCTATTTTCTAAGTCCTGCATTCATTATTTTCATGCATAATCATTTAATCTTGTTTGCACTCAGCTTCACCATGCATTCAACCTTTTCATGTTTTCAATCACTCGAAGACGGGTCTGGGCTACCTTGGCTCAGACCTTGCTTTTCCCAACTTACAATGCCCATTTATGAGAGTGGAGGCTTTTCCTTCCTCCATCAAATTGTGCAAAGATGGCCCAACACTGGCCTCCAGTCTTTCTTTGCGCAATTCTGGGAGGCAGTGCCCTGCTGGCCCTAGGAATTATGCAAATGCAATTTGCTAGTTGCAGTCATTATTGACTGAAACTGCACATTACATAGTTTCAGTACTTGGCAGTCCAAGATGGAATCTATATTGCACAGTTTCAGTAGTCATACAACCTACTGATAGGGATTGTGCTTTGCGCAGTTTTGGCAGTCAGTCTCCCAACCTCCTGGTGAAAACTTTGCATTCTTTCTAGTTAGTCACCTGGGTGTGTTACATTACAGCCCACAAGTTGCTTTTGGTTTCCAACTGACATATTTCTTGCCATGAGTGTTGCTCTATCTCCAGGCGTGGCAGGTGTTCTTCTATCTCTGAGTAGTACATTTACAATGGCCTCCAAGAGAGCAGAGTCAACGGACACCATTGAGAGTGCAACTGGAGATGTATTTGAGCAAGTGTCTATGAGCTTGCCTATCTATGAAGACACCATGTTGTTCATAGATAATGATATCAAGATGAAATGGGAGGAAATCAGTGACACCTTTCTAGGCACATTTGAGGAGAACTTGGAAGACCGCAGGGTCTATGTCAACATACACAAATCTGGCTTGTACCAGATTACGTGCAAGTATCTTGCGTTCCCATGCACAGACATGATCCACTGGATTGTCTCGCATATAGATCCGAAGACAAGGGTGTTAAGGAATTTTAATAGAACACAACTTACTACCTTCAGGGCAAAGGAATTTTAGGAGATATATCAGTTGACATAGCCAATGATCACAATGGATACACCCTTGACCAGATCCAACAATAGTGCAATCTCAAGGGACATCTTGAAGAGCTGGGTGAAAGATCCATCCAATTTCAGGACAACACCAAGCAAGGTTTACAAGACAAAGATACTGCAGAAGGCATATCAACTCTTGGTCATCTTTGCATGCCACTTATATGACCAAGAGAGCACACAAACCTTCCCCTATAGTTTGGTGATTGTGTTGGATTGACCAACGAGTGAAGGAAGACCTTACAACTAGTCCAATATGTTGGCTCTCAGGTTAAAGGAAAAGGTAACACAAGCCCGACATCCACCCAAGGGTTAGCAAGTGAAGCTCTACATGTCCACTTACATACTTGATGTAGTCTGTGCCCGTGAAAAGTTCCTAGGCTTGGGTTGGGCATGACATCTTCGGAAACCTCTGTGCACACTTATTGCAGGTTGTTCTCCGAATACAACATCCATGGATTTATCATATAGTTATGAGACCACTTCATCACCCCAGTATACAGGATGATCTTTGAGCAAGATCCACCCTTCATTTCAAGGGAAACGATGGAGGAATTGATTGACATAGTAGATTAGCATGCCTCACCCCTTGGCACCTTCATCCAGATATACAGCGTGAAGAAGGCTCTACATGTTCTACTAAATCTTTCCATGGATAAGCTCATCATGCAAGAATTTTCATATCGCATCTCGACATGGTTTTTAGTGAGACTGCATAGGAAGAAGAAGGCACCTTGGACCAGTCATTCTTTGCGGATCGGGTTGTATGAGATCCAAAATCTCAATCATGCTAAGATTGAGACAGAGGAATTCAACAAATTCACCTTTGACACCAGAAGTTTCAATCCATATGACCTACATTTCTTACTGGAGGAACACTGTGCGGGATTGCAACATCTTTGGATCCACGGGGCATGTCATTGGCCTGAGGAAGACCCATGGAGATACTGCTATCACTTCTGAAGGCTCAATGCACAAGTTAGCATAGCTGTAGAGTGGTTAGAAAAGTAGAAAGTAGTAGCATCTCAGAGAGCAGCATCATTAGCAGCAGTAGAGGGTAGTAAACCTACATGTGACAAAGGCAAGAGGAAGGTTGTTAAAAATGCAGACGCAAAGCAAAGATGCAAGTTCAAAGAAGATCCACTTGTGTTGAGAGCAGCTTTGGAGATTGAGGCTAAAAGGTGACAAGGCAGCAAAAGGACCGAGCAAAGGAAAGAGAGAAACTGAAGATGTAGGAAACAAAAAAGGAATTACAGGAGTTGAAAAGGTAACTCAGGGAAGAGCAAGAGTTGCACAAAAGAGATAAGGAAGTGTAGCAGGTGTAGGAACAACAGGAGGTGTAACATGCACAGATTGATGAAACTTTTCCCATACAGGTTATTGACTCATCCACACAACTGGCACATAGTAGATAGGGTGACAAGTCACAAGAGTAGGACTTGGCTCAAGAAATTGAACAAATTCTAGAGAAGATGGACATGGATATTGTTCAACAAGAGTAAGATCATGATATTGACCTCATTCCTTAGAACCAAGAGGTCACCCCATTGACTTTACCACATCCGGAAGTAGAGCAAGTCCCTAGTGATCAAGGAGACATAGATTCCTTGAAGACAATCCGGACGTGGAGATGAACAACATATATTTCGATGAGTCACAACAAAAATTTGTGTGGTCGTGCAGAGTGCTTACTCCGAATGTCCATGTATCTCCTACACAGTTCGAAGAAAAAGTGATCCTGTCTGATAGGCATAGACATCTAATAGCATTGGATGATGCTACCAAAGCATATGCTGAAGCCACTAGCTCGACTGCTAAATTCTTAATAGCTGAAAATGAGTGCATGGATAAGGAGTTGTTGGCTTATTAGGACCTGACCCAGGTTTGGAAGTGTTTTAGACAAACAATTCCTGCACTACTGGCCCTTTTGGCAATAATCCATGAAGCGCGGACTGGAGTCTCACCTGTGGTAGTATGGGAGGGTGTTGGAACTAGGTTTCTACACCCTAGGGATGTCTTGATGAGGACTGGAAGGCTTGCAAACCAACATGCGCAACTCTGCACAGCTTGTCTGGCGTTCGTGTAGCTAGGCGATGAGGCACTTCTTAGATTCTTATCATTAATGTTTTTATTATAGATCTGATCTAACACTTAAGGTCTTATTCAAGCATTCAATAGTAATAATCTGTGCGCGTAATCATAATTCATAAAATCATAAACCATAACAGAGGCATAAACCAAAATATAACAGATCTGAAATATTTCAGAACCAACTTATCTCTAATAATGTCCTTGTTTTAGTAAAATCCACTTCTTTCCCTAGACACACAACTACAGGGGTCTGCGCACACAACTGCAGAGTCTACCAGGTCTCCATGCATACAGATATAGAGCCTCTATCTCCTACTAGGACCCAAGACTCAGAGCAATCTTTCCTTTAGAAACCCATAATATCTCAGATCTTCATCCCTTGAGCTCACTTCTACCCTTAGAGCCTCGCTCTATTTATACATTCCCATGGTCTGCAAACCATGGGTAGGCCGACTCACTTTCTATTATTTTACATCTTTTTGGGCAGACAACCCATTGAATCGACCTATTACAGTTCTCGCTCTACACATTGCGTGGAACGTTTTACAATATAATTACCCTAAATTGTGGACTTTAAGCCCCAAAACCATTACATGGGGCCTCTACTACCCAACAAGCCCCCAACACAATCATCGTGACTCGTCCCAACTGACTTGTTGGTGTGGCGATACATGCTGCCAAGGCTTTGCGGTCCATCATCCCTGTGAGTGACGCACTACGTTTTGTTGCTCCCTCCTTGTCTCCTGCAACTCTTCTTCAAGCTCTTGCTCCATTTCCTCTACTAATTCGTGCAATCAATGATGCTCATTCTACTCTACTCATTTAAAATAGAGCACTCCCTCATAGGATTTTAGCTCAAGCTGGGGTGCCACATGCGGGAACTCTTCGTGCCAAAGTAGTAAGTCTCCAATTTTCGGTCTTCCATAAACACTGTCTGCTACAGATTTTGCTGCATTTTTGCAAGAAAGATGTTGCTGTCAATGATATCCCAATCTTCATGATGCATAAGAGACAAATTGTTAACTACAATTCCGTCATTTGTCTCATGAGTTAGTCTCTTTCCCTTATCCTTCATGGGCTGCTTGCCAGCCCGTGGTTTAGGTAGCAGCATCTGGACCCAGCCCGTGGTTTAGGTAGCGGCATCTTGACCAATTCTGCTTCATGTTTGAGAATGTCTGGTACATCCCTTACCGTCGATGCTGAACTCAGTGCAGCGTCTGCGGCCTTTGAAATTACACTATCAAGAAGGTCCTACATCTCCATTGGCCATATTAAAACCCCTAGGCTTACTCCTTGAGCATCAATTATCAATAGTTCCATACCAATTGGAAGGCACAATAGCTTACTTCTCTCGATACCACAAATCATTCGATGGATGCCCCCCTGTGATTTATAGGTGTTTTGAAATTCAAATTCAGTCGTTCCCTCCTTTTCTAGTGCATTAATGTTAAGTCTATGGTAGATCGTTCTAGATCTCGCTCGTACTTCATCTCTTAATTGCCCATTGCCCACCCCTTTTCATCGTAACTCATACATCTTGTCATGCATAGGGATAGCAATAGTCAATTCCCTATTTGTCTGCGCAACAGCACAACCCCTTCTGCGCAACCACGACCCTTGTGACATACCAATTCTACGCGCGCCCTTGTTGTCGTGTAGCTCCACCATAGACTGCTTTATTGTCCCGCACTCTCTTTCAACTATCTAGAGTGGCGAGACTGTACTTCGGTCGGTTATTCAAGTAGTCGGCCCACCCATATAGAACTTTAGGCAGCTGCTATTTACTCTTCCTTGGAAGGACTCTCCATTAAGCTTGCCAAGCTAGACCACACCTCCATTTGTGACTTCCTTGACTACATATGGTCCCAACCAATGCATCCAGAGTTTTCCAGGGAATTTCTCGAACTTACTATCATACAAAAATACTAAATCATTTTATTTAAGCATGTGCAACATGATGTGGTGATCATACCAAGCCTTTTCGCACTGCTTCTGTACCTACTGATGGAATCCCGCCAGAAATTGTTGCTCCTCTATTTCTTCCAATTACATGAGCCTTTCTTCCAACGATCGAGGGTCTGCCATGCCTATCATCACTGCTATTCACAAACCGGGTACAATGTATTCCATTAGCATGATAGCTTCAGTGCCGTAGACTAACCAGAAAGGTGTTTGACCTATCAACTTCTTGCAAGTGGTTTGGTATGCCCATAGCATAGAAGGTATGTGCAAATCCCAATCGTTTCACTATGCATTATAGACCTTAGTCAACGCAGTCTCTAAAATCTTGTTGAATGCTTCGTCTATCCCATTCTCTTGCAAATGATATGGCGTACTTTGCTGATGATATACCTAGAATTCCTCAGTGAGTGCACTGATAGCTTCATTTAGGAAGTGCATTCCATGGTCGCTTATTAGAATCTTTGGACATCCAAACCGTGTCAACCTATTCTCAAACAAAAATTTCACAACTGTATCAGCCATGCAGTCCTTAACCGGTTGTGCTTCCACCCATCCAGTCAAGTATTCTTTCGGGGTGATGATATAGCGTGCACCCATCTTTCCTTGACGTGTGATAGGCCCCACAAAGTCGATTGCCCACTTCTCAAATGGTTGCAGCGTCATCTGTGGATTGAGTGGCATTTTGTCCCTCCGCGATGGTTTCCGGTTCCATTAACATACGTCGTAAGCCCGACAATACACTTTTGAGTCTTGATGTAAGGTTGGCCACCATAGTCGAGCATGAAGGATCTTTTGTGCTATCACCCTTCCTGCATAATGTCCACCTATAACCCCTCCATGTGATTTTGCGAGGATCTGCCCCCGTTCAAATTCAGGTACATATCTTCATAATATTTCATCGTTTCCGATTTTGTAGAGCTGCCCTGCAATAACAGTAAAGTCCATCCTACGTATCACCAATTTTTTCTTCTGTTGGATAGAATATCCCTGTGATATGGTCCCTATCGTTAAGAAGTAGATGATATCCTCGAAGTGGTCATGTGCAATGCACACTACATAGAGCTGTCATCCGGTAGTCCTTCTTCTAAATTTGTTGGCTCTTCACCATTCTCAATTCGGGACAAGTGATCTAGGCCTGCGTTTAAGCATCCCCGCTTCATAATAAATTCGAAATCATATTTTTGAAATAGTAACAACCATCGACAAATGCACCACCACAACACAGGCTTATTCACTAAGTATTTCAACGTGGAATGATCATTATACATCTTAAAGTGCTCGTCGAGTAGATAGTGGCGGTATTTCTGGAGCACGTATATCATCACCAACCTCTCACGCTTAGTAGTGGAGTAGTTATTTTTAGCTTTGTACAATCGTCGACTTATGAACGCGATCAGGTGATCAATTCCTTTTGCTCCTTCTTGTGTCAGTACAGTGCTGAGCGTGATACACAATGCATCAACATGGACATGAAGTTCAATGTCCCAGTTTGGGAAAACCAAAATGGGGGTAGATTCCATTGTTCCTTGAGAATCTCTAAGATTTTCTTACAATCATCATTCCAACAACATGTAGCATCTTTTTTCAACAACTGTTCCATCAGTGCTATAATTTATGCATAGCCCTTAACAAACTTGCAATAGTAGCCAGTTTGCCCCAACATGGTGAGGAGTTGTTTGACACTTAGTAGTTGCAAATTGAGTATGATAGCAATGTTCGTAGGGTCAACAATTAGGCCTTGTTTGCAGACCACATGGCCGAGCAAAGTTCTGAAGGGGATGAGCAAGGTACACTTCTTAAGATTTAGCCCAATCTGGTGTCATCGGCAAGTATCCAGCATCAACTGTAAGCTCGCTATAGTTTCCTGACTAGCCCTAATACAGTCCAGTCATCAAAGTAAACTTCCAAAACTTATGGATGAATTCCTTGAACGCGGCCACTACTACACGAAAAAATATCGCTGGGGCATTCTTCAACCCAAAGGGCATAACAGTATATTGAAAGCATCCCCATTCGGTTGAAAAGGTGGTCTTGCTTCTATCTTCCGGCGAGATTTTGATCTGATGGTACCCTAAAAACCCATCCATAAATGAGTACGCTTCCTGTCCACCAACATTCTCCAGAGCTTCATCTATAAATGGTGTTAGGAACGGATCATGAACACAAGCGTCATTCAGTTTTTAGAGGTACATGCAGATTCAAATTTCACCCTTCTATTTCTTCTCTTGCACGATCATAGGAATCATCGAGTCAAAATTTTCCACAGGTTCAATAATTCCCACTGCAAGCATTTTGTCCAATTCTTTGTGGACCTTTTCCTTATACTTCTGATTCAAATGGTAAGGGCGCTACTTAACAGGCTTTGCATCTAGTTTTAGAGTTATCTTCATCATTCCTAAGTGGCCGAGGATCCCTTTTAACTTGGTTATTTTGGTCGGGAATAAATCTTGATATTCGCGAAGTAACTCGACGACCTTATTCACCATGGCATTGTCCCAATAGTCCCCAAGTGTTGCATACTTCAGCTCCTCCTCCGTACCATTGTTCACTTGTTTTGTTTTTAGTGGTGTGGTGATGTTGGGGTCCTCGATCAATGGTCCATGCACCTCGTGACTCCCCTCCATTTCTAAAATATTGATGTTTCTGGGGTCATCATCATCATCCTCTACCTACACATTGTAACATTCTAGGGCCTGACTCAACTGATGAGACCATACTGGTTGCACTACTTCTAGTTCCAATGGTATTTTGAAAATGGCGGCCTTCACAACTTGCAATGCATCGTCCAGAGTATCCATCCATTGGTCCTAAAATAAGAACATTAATAAGAATCCTTCACGCAAAATATCCCATTTGCCTGTACCATGTTGGATTTTTGTCTCGGTATACTAGTTCCTTGGGATGACATCTAGGGCATGATAAAATAAGTGTACCCACTCCGGCTGGGGTTCTTCTCCATAGGCTTTGGTCCATTTTGTGAGGTGCATGCACAAGTCATCATGTCCATTGTATTTCTAGGTTATTTGTAGCATCGACATCCCAAACCGTATCTGCAACCTTCTCCTACAACTGCATGAGTCTTCAAAGGTTCCGTCATGTGTTCCCCACCAATGCGCATGTGTCACGCGTAGTGCCCATTTTAATGCATCGAACCTTTGGTGCTCTAGTACTACATTCTCAAACTTGTTCAAGAATCCATCCACCATCGTCAACCCATCATATGTTGGTAGATTTCAATCCTGAGTTGTTACACAACACAACGACCTAGTCATCATGTTGTAGTTTAACGTTGTTACTCCATTCAACAGGTTATGCCATCGTTCATCTTCTTCATCTGAATCTATAGTGCAGGACTCTACACGTTACCGCGATATTCTTCCTTTTGCGGTCATATTTACCCAATCTTGATCTCGCGAAGTTATCTTGTAGATATAATCCAAGTGATCATCACTTCCATCATCGCGTATGGGTTCAGTGAAGCGCACTCCTTCAACTGAATCTAGTGGAATAACTACGCGTAGGGACTCTTTCTCAAATATCATCTTTCGTTTCTTTAAGTTAATGACTCCATTCATATCTATGGCCCAATCTATCCCTAACAATGCGAGGTAATGGATGCTGTCATCCATAATTTCTATTACCTCAAAAGCCATTTGTGTGCCCGTGCCTTCGATGTCCACTATTATTCCTTGCAATCTCCCCATGGGCAAGATATTTTGTTGGTTCGCCATCTGTAATTGAATCAGAGACCACTACAATGCGAGCCTGCCCATGCATTCCCATGTTTGTTTAGGTAGTATGTTTACATCCGAACCTAAGTCTAGAATGACCTGATCCATCTCATAGTCACCATTCTACATCGTTAATCGCATTTCTCGACTGGTGCGCACAACATGTTTTCCCAGTTTTCAGATCACACTAGGTTCACCCGACCCTGCCCACCTACTTATTAGCTCCTGTAATCCCTTAACTACCTTATTGTCACATAGCAACTTCATGCATGTCTCTAGAAAGGTAGTTAGCATAGAGGGATCCATTTCTGGCTGAAGTTGATCCTTACTACCTGAAGTAGAGACTTCCACGAAGTTCTTCCTAGCTTCCATAAATTTCTCCTTTGCGCTTCCAAGTCGAACTCAGGCTGCTTCGTAGGGGCCTTGCGAAACCATGTGTCTCCCTCAATTTATTTCCCCTTATCTTCCCCTATGATTGCGCCACTTCTGAGCATCATGTTCACGTTGGGGTCTTCCTCACGCAGTTTGGACCTCATCATTTGGATGTTCTGTGTCAACGTAGGCTATGCTACCCTTTTCTCGTGTATCTGTGTGTGTGGTACAATCTATCATTTCATGATCAAACTGCTCACAATAAGGGCACAATATTCTAGTCGGGTTGGTATAGTCAGGAGCGTAGTGCCTTGGTCCTCTGCAGTTATAGCAGATTAGTTGTCCGTGAGCCCTTCTTGGCCCCATTCCTCCTTGTCCTCGACCACGCCCTTGAAATCTAGCACGTACCATCCCCACGGCTAGATCAAGGCCTTGCATCTCCACCTACATCCTGTAGGCATGTGTTTGGTCCATTAACAATTCATAAATTTGACAGTTGTGCTCATCATGGCCTACCGATCTACAGAAATTGAAAAATAGTTGTTGGGAGGTCTTTGTAAGCTTTTGTAATAGATGACAATTGTCTGTTGTGTGCTTTCCTCCCACTTGATAGATGGCACAACAGAGCGCGGTTGCGCACTTAGCCCTACCTGTGCCTTTGGTCTCAATGGAAATGATCCTTACCATGGCCCTGGCCTTTACATTTTAAGAACCACACCTCTTCTTGCGCTTCTGGTTGGAGAGCCTTTTCTTGTTTTAAACTCTACATCTCCAAGTGTAGGTTTTGTAGTTGCGCGTAGATTTGTTGAACTCCCAACCCAGGATCTTGGATTGGAGTTTCATGCAACCTCATCGCTACCTCTAATGCTTCATCCTAGGTTAAGATCTTATGTTTTGATAGCGTTGTCCTTAGATATGGTGTCAAATATTCCACAAATCATGCGTCATGCTATGCATCCATTAGCGTCACGTTAGCCTCACGGATCGTACTCTTCAGTCTCTGGTCCAGGTCCCAAGGGGTTTCACTTGACATCATCAGAATCTCCTTGAACCCAATGATTGACCGTGTCTCTGATTTCGGCCGGCTAAACTCTTTGTTCAAAGCATCCTGGATCTCCGTTATTCTAGAATTTGGATGATCGCTAGAGTGCTTGATATACCAAGTTAGTGTGTGATCCTACAACGCACTCACCAAGGTGGCCTTTTCAATGTTATCATCCATAACTCAATGTGCTTCCCACACTGCTCTTACTACGAACCAAAACTAAATTTGGATCTTTGCTTCCTATTCCTCTGAATACAGGAAACTTGATCATGCTCACCATGTTAAACTTCTGGTTTTGGTGGAAGTGGAGTGTGCTAAGGCTATCTGTGGGGTTTTGTCTTCCCGTACCACGAACTCGTGCAACTTCTGATCCAACCAATATTCAATTTCTTTCTTCATAGGGTTCCAACATTCCTACATTATACATCCCTTAGGCAGATCCGGTCCCGAAAACGAAACCATTTATTAGCTTATTGGGGCTTGACAAAGGTTCAGAAGTATTTTAGCCAAACAAATCCTGCACTACCAGCGCTTTCGGCAACAATACACGGAGCGTGGAATAAAGTCTCACCTGAGGTAGTATGGGAGGGTGTTGGAACCAAATTTTCACACCCTAGGGATGTCTTGATGATGACTGGAAGGGTCGCGAACTGACCTGTGCACTCACACTACTTTGCTCAGCTTGTCTAGCCTTCGCATAGCTCGGTGACGATGAACTTCTCAGATTCTTATCATTAATGTGTTTATTATAGATTTGATCTAACTCTTAAGGTCATATTCAAGAATTCAACAGTAATAACCAGTGTGCGTAATCATAATAAACAAAATCATAAACCATAGTAGAGGCATAAAGTAGAATATAACAAATGTGCAATATTTCGGAACCAACTTATCTTTATTAATGTCCTTGTTTCAGTACAATCCACTTCCTACCTTGCACACACAGCTGCAGGGGTCTGTGCACACATTTGCGGACTCTACCAGGTCTCCACGCACACAGCCGTGGAGCCTTTATCTCCTACTATGACCCAAGACTCAGACTTATCAACTGAGAGCAATCTTACCTTTGCAAACCCATAATATCTCAGACCTTCATCCCCCGAGCTCCCTTCTACCCTTAGAACCTCACTCTATTTATACATTCCCATGGTCTGTGGATCATGGGCAGGCCGACTCACTTTCTATTATTTTACATTATTTTCAGGTGGGTACAATTCGCACTCTGTGCATTTCGTGGAACTTTTTACAATATCATTACCCTAAATTGTGGGATTTAAGTCCCAAAACCATTACGTGGGGCCTCCACTACCCAACAGGAGTTAAAAGTAGCTAGGAAGGGAGGAGAAAAGGTTACAGCATCCACCAGAGCAAAGTTGAGGAGAGCGATACTAGATGAAGTATCGTCTCTCGAGACAGTCATGTAGAATTTTTACTCTAGATTCATCATTGTGCATAAGTCAATGGTCCATCTCAATGGTTGGCAACAACACTGTGTTAGGAGAGCACGCATCTTGTCAGATTTGCACAATGCTATTAATCAAATGCAAATATGGACAATGAGGTAAAAAGGAGCCCCATTTCACTTGCCAAATATGATGAAGCTAAAGGCGGTAGAGTTGAAAACACACATCCAAAGCCAGATCCAGAACTATGAGGAACTCTAGCAGCTCATCACCAGCTTACAAGCTTCACATGCATGGGTGTTTAGGAGCATGGATGTCATTGTGTGCATGCATGCAATCCCATCCATTGGCACACTCACCGAGGCTAAGTCAAATAACCAAGTCCGACTGGAGCTGGACATGTACTTTGATCAGTTGATGTGAGTAGCTACCATCACAGACTTACGAATGAGCATAGACACCGTGCATCATTATGTGTTGGTCAAGCTGCACTCAAGACTATCATGCACATGTTATCAGATGAGTTGGAAAGAGGTGCCAAATTAGTGTCCCCTAATGGAATAGACACAAGGTTTCGCTTTCAGAAGGATGTCACCACAGAGCATGTGGACACCATAATAGACTACCAAGCTTCGCATCAGTTTGCCACCATCAATCATTACGAGGATGTCGAAGAGCTAGTCTTCCCACGATTTTCTGAGTCTTAGTGATGTCTTGCATGGCTTACTTAACCCTATTTTGTCTCACATGGGTACCTGTGAAGATTGCAATGTTAACATGTTGTAAAAGTGAAAGACCAAGTGTCGATAGTAGAATGTAACAATCATGTAGTAATTGAAGACTTGTGAGGGTAGGTGAAGAGTCACAAAGGGGAATATCAAGGGCCACTCCACCCTTTCTATTTATAGAACCTCATAACTCATTGTACAGGATTTTGGGAGACAATATTCCTATAGGTGTAACTTAGATAAAACTTGGAGTGTATTGTAATGAGCCTTGGCTTCTCCATAGTGCAGAGCTAGTACATCTCTTTGGAGGAGCAGGTGGCAGTGACTGTAATGTTCTGCTATTGAGGCTAGTGGAAGTTAGGTTGTATGTATGATTGGATCTTTCACTCATTTACTATAACAAAGGCAACACATTTCATGCATATGTTTTTATTGTAGTTCATCTATCCTGGTTATTTTAATGATGTATGTAGCTATTATTTACTCCTATATGTATGGAATATTCTGTATGTATTTGTATGAATATTATTGAAGAATGTTGTTTATATAACCCATCACTTTGGATCATCAGCTATCATGATTTCCATCTCAAGATGTATCTATGCTTGTGTGTTCCCTTTCAAGTTGGGTGCTATAATAGGTTTTTGAGGGCCGCACTCACTCCCCCTTCTATGTATTAGAGCCTTTCATGCACCTTCCTTGACTTGCTACATTGTCACACCCTTTCTACCAACAAGGACATCTTACTTACCTCTGCGTGCAACCACATTCAAGGCGATGTTGTACTACCCACTACTAGGACTCCTACTCCAAACGGTCTAAGGTCTAGTTGGTACTTCTTACCAGGGACATCCCCTAACATGTTGGCGGGTCCAACATTATCAAAAAAAATGTGTGAAGGTGGTTGTGCAGAGCTGGCTATTCATAAGTAGCATGTGTGGAGTTTCCAATGTCACTGACTGATTGAAGAGGGTTATTGAGTGTGGAAATAGTTGTGTGGATGATGTTGTGTGGAGGTGGTTGTGTGTGTGCGGATGTTATGCAAAAGATTTGTGCAAAGTTTATTAAAATAATAAATATACAAATCTCTTTTTTAATTCTTATTTAGGGACATATTTTACAATGTGTGATCATTAATAAATATCAGTTTCAAATGCCAATGAATGAGGGTGTTATTGAGTGTAGAAGTAGTTGTGCAAACAAAGTTGTGTAGAGGTGGTTGTGTGTGTGTGGAGGTTATGTACATAACAAATTCATGTCCATAAGTTGTACGGAATGAGGGAGGTGTAGAGGTATCTTTTAACTGTAATGCATTTTTATATTAGTATATTTTGCACAAGAGAAGTGCTTATTTTATTATTAATAGATTTTGCATAGTACATAAGTGCATACAATGAAAGATTGAGAGCTTTTTGCACACAATGGACTGTGCTGTTAGGAGGTAACATGTGTAGAAAATAAATTATTTTTCCAACGTTTATTTCACAACAAATGATTCCTTCCCATGATATCTAGGACCACATTTATTAGTATCAATTTCAAATGCCAATGACTAACGGAAGGGCGTTGTTGAGCCCAGAAGAAGTTGTGTGGACAAAGCTCTCTGGAAGTGGTTATGCATGAGAGTTTTTTGACACAAATGGATTTTCTCTGAAGTACCCCACATATGAATTTGAGCATGTGTGTAGCCGGTGAATTGAATGCTGAGATGATTTGAATTTACCTACAACTCTATTTTCTATTAATTAGAAACAAACATCGGGATGATGAATAATGTGGATGGTGGCTTTACATTTGTAGCATGGTTCAGATGCAAAATAGTGACAAGTTGTGATTTCTAGGGAAACGAGACTCCAAACATTTGAAATAGTTAGCATAGTGAGGGGGGAAATGTTATTTGCAGCGATAGAAAAAAAATGGATTGTGTAGTGTTTTCTCCTTGCAAATGGTGTTTAAGAGCTTGGAGTAATGTTTGACCTTCTGTTTCCTTATATAAATTGTTATCTTTGAAGCTAAGCTTGCATCTTCAATGGTTTCTCAATGGCGTTTTTGTTACATCAAGCTTCTAAACTAATTCACTTTTGTTGGTTTTATTTTAACATTTGGTAGTTTCTTAGCTAATTATCATGATTGCAGTTAGTTCGAACTTGAATGGTATGGTAAATTTTTGTTTCTTCTGACACGTATAACTCTGTTATTAAATAAATCGATTATGATTACCTTTGTTTTTCTCTACAATACTGCAATATTTTAAACCGATTCACGTTTGTAGGTTTTCTGTTTGCATTTGGTAGTTTCTTAGCTGATTATAATGATTACAACTAGTTCAAAAAAAAATTGTATGGTAAATTTCTATTTTTTATGACATGTATAAAGATGATATTAAATCAATGGATTGTGATTATATTTGGTTTATTCAATTGCTAAATATTCAACATGTCATGTGTATCAGTTTTGATGCAAGTAATAGTATATGAATTTGTGTTATGTTGAAAGTATATGACCTATTGTCAGTTTTTGTTCCTTGACTTGTGTAGTTTATTCAAAATCGTTGGATTTTTATTTATTTTTAATCGTTTCGATGTATGTTATCTTATTAATAGAAAAAACTCAATTTTTCATTTATACCAATACACACAAGGTATGAATGTTCATCAATTTTGTTCCACACATACACTTTATTGCAAATCAGTACATGTTGCGATCGTTAAAAGGAGACTTAATCTAATATTTCATAATAGTAAAAAGTATTTAATCGAGAAAATATTCACTATTTCTAGTTTACAAATTTATTTTTGTAATTGTTCGTGTAACATTACAAATTAAAGTTTTTGTTTTCAATAATTAAATTATTTTTGCTTCTGCAAAAATCAAAGAGTTTAAAATTATATTCATTTGTGACTGCTTGTCGAATTTTGTGAGAAATGAGTGTGTCAAGTCATTAATATATCAAATTTGGTTAGGTTTTACAAAGTATAGGGGATCAACTATTAATTCAATTCATCATAGAAGGTAACTTTACTATTTTTCACTATTATTGATAGTTTTATGAGTCTCAAAATTAGCTCGAAGTTATAAATATTAACTTTCAGTAATTAAATTATTTTCATGTCAGTAAAAATCAAAGAGTTTAAAATTAAAATTTGTCTATGCGGAATAAGGTTTACATTGCATCATAACTGCATGTCAAATTTTATGAGAAATAGTGGTGTCAAGTTTTTCCTAAATCAAATTTGGTTCGGTTTTACAAAGTAGTGGAACCAACTATCAAGTCAATTCATCATAGAAAGTAGTTGAATATGTGTTGGCATAATATTTATTTGTGAGTTTCCTTGCACACTTTACTATTTGTGGCTATTATTGATGACATTATCAATGAAGGCCACAATTTCACCCAGACAATGAAATTCTCTACGAAATCCGGTGAAACTAATTTGAAAAATCCAATCCTAGTAGTGTTTGAATCAATTTTTTATGGTGGAAATGAATTCAACACTATCAAGAATCTATGGGGCACCAAAAATATTGAAACTTGACAACTGTAACTAGGATTTAAAAAAAAAAAATTGCTAGATTAAAAATAAAAATGGTTTGCAATGATTTTTGGTAGTATCAGCAAATCTACCGATGGGGCTTTTTATGACATTGAATCCGTTTCCACCATTACAAAAAAATATTCAAACACTTGAACTATCACATTTTTATGAAACAAAAAGAAGTCGTATTTCGATGATTTTTGGTCGTGTTGGTTAATCTACCAGTTTAGCAGACAACATCCGTTATTGTATATCATAAATTTTTATTTCTTATGAAATGTATATCAAGGATATTGAAGTGGGAGGAAAGTGTGCAGTAAATGCACATGATGCATTTGGAATTTCGATTTTTTTTTCAAATTATTGTCTGTATAAGTTTCCTTTTCTATATTTAATTGTTATTTGTTCATAATATCATGCATAACTTTTTCTACACATGTAATAGTAACAACCAGTGTTTGTGAAGAAAACATATAATTGTAAAGTTAAACAGGATTTGAATACATTATTCATTGAAAGAGTATTTTTTTGCTACAAATGGAAAATGGATAGTAGGTGAAGGAAAGAGGCTAATCGCAATGATACAGTTAACTCACTAGTTGATATCAATGATTGCTTTGACTAGTCGAAAACTTATGAGAGATATGTGAATCTCTCAAAGGAAGAGAAAATTGGTAGCAAGATTTGTAGTACCGAATTAGCGAATGTTGGGTATGTTCTGGAGGTCTTTGATTTTAGAGAAATTGTTTCTTCTGATGTCGGAAAGAGAGAAACTAAGCTAGGATCGATAAAGGTTTATTTGAATCCCAATCCATTCAGATTGTTATTCAAGCTACAGAAACTAAACAAGTGTGTAGAATTGTACATTGCAGATAATTTCTTAGATCTAGAAGGGCACGAAATTGACATTGTGTGGGAATTCATTTCTGCAACTTCTGAGTTTCCTTCTAATCTTTCTCTTGTAGATATTTGGTTTTTAGGAAACCTTTTATGGATTTATGTTCTCTCTTTTCCCATATAGTAGGGTTAGAAAGTACATTAGATGTCCCAAAGTGCATTTTCTATGTGCTTTACGAGACATACAAAAATAATTGTATGTTTGATTGGGATTTTGTTATTTTGAATGAAGTAGTTTTTCAGATACATAAATTACCCAAGAGAAATGGCTTATTTGTGATGGAATATCTGATTACACTTCTTGTGTCAAGGCATGTGTTTGACAATTTACCCCGTAATCCTATATTCAATTTTCACAAGGAACCAATGCAGTTTTGGTATCCTACATTGTGGAGCATGAAACTTATTTAAATTTTTTGTTTAATTCATGATGTGTTTTTTAGGCAAGTGTATTGTATGGTAGTTGGACAAGAGCCTTCTCGAATATTTCCAAAGGTTGATACTTTCCTATTTAAGAAAGGAGAATATGAGAAAAGAGAAAGAAATATGGTTATACTAATTTATGGTTTTGAAGATAAGACATTGCTTTTTCCAATGTTTGTTCTAGATAGGTATTTTGTTGTTGAAGTCTACAGGCAATATAATTGTTGGCTATCTATTCTTGAAAAGAAAAAAGAAAAGACAATTTATTTATTTTTTTGTTTACTGTTGGAAAAGTGACTGTGAAGAATATGGCTTACACTATCATTTTCGAAAAGTCTATGGATTCTTTCATCTCAGGTGAAGTTGAAGCTATTAAATTCTTTGATAGAGGAATAATTTTCATGGAGCACCTTGAGTCTATGAGGTACGAGAACTTGTTTTTGAGAAGTAGAGAGAAGAGTGAGGAAAGTAATAGTGTATCAATAAAAGATCAAGAAATTTTAGTAGATGCTAAATAGATTGTTGAAAAAATACGATCATGATTGGAGAAATATTTAAGAAAATAGGCACAAACCCTATGAGGCAATCTCAATCTTGCACGCGTAGTATTGGTGCGAATTCATCTACTAGCAAAAGAAGGAAAAGAACTAATGGATGTGAAAAAATTCTTGTTGGTAGGCTATTAGGTCGTGGCGATGACGAAGTTGTTGAGTAACTCTAGAAAGAGAACACATGATTGAATCATTTAGATCCAGGAGTGTGCTTGATATATATAGCATGGAAGAAACGATGGACATGGAAGTTGATAATGTTGTACTGCCTAATTGGGTTAGTACTTATTTGCAAGAAAATCAAAGAATAATGGAGGAAATTGTTGAAGAGGATGTTGCTTTCAATGACAATTTTGTCACATTGCAAGATGAAAATTATGACAAGGGAGGTAAGAGATATAATATTGAAACGATAAAGCTTTCAGACAAAAAATTTGTTAATCGAGAATAATTGAAAGTTGATTTGTCTTTGGTTGCAACACTAGGGTTGATGTAATTACAACAATTTGGTGGTGGAGTGCTTGTGGATTCTTCTGGTCAATGACAGGTAGAAAATTTGAAGTTGAAGGAAAAATTAAAAGAGCTAGAAGATACCTTGAGCCCGAGTCCCTTGCTAAAATCTCCGTAGGCGATGGTCAGATCACCATTTGAAATTTCTAGTCCTTGTGGATTTAATATATTTGAGCAAGCTATCAATGTTCTCGGTGCAGTGAAATTGTATATCATTAGTAATATATATAAAAAAATTGCAGATTATTAAATCTACTTGGAAAAATGATTTTGATCTATGAAATTTAAAGTAGGGAACTAGGTCTTCTATCAAATTGGTAAAAAATGAGTTGGAAGGAGATAAGGAATTCATAGATAATCACCTATTAAATTTTATTCAGAAGCTTGATTCATTATTTGAATTAGGAAAATATAAATAAGGGATTTCTTGTGTTGATTGAATGAGGCAAATCAAGGTTGCATTATCTAGGAAAATCAAAACATTAAAAGACATTATTAATGAGTGTGGAGACATAAAATCAATGATCAAATGTGTATCCCAAGGTGATAGTGATTTTTTAGGATTTAAACGGTGTGTGTATTACATATGAATCTAGACTAATTGCAAAGGAGAAGTTGATGGCTAATTTGGAGAAGCTGAAATAATCATAAGCAACAAAGTTTGATGATATAATTGATTTTAATGCAGAAAAAATCAACAAATGGCTAATTACTTTTGTTAGTGTCAACGAAGAGTACTCTTCCTTAGCTTTGTAATTGCAAGAAGAAGAAAAATAAATTGAGGAGGAGATATTCAGTGAATGTGTTAAGGAGGACATTATTGTTGCTCCGATAGAAGAATTCATTGAAGCTAAAGGGAAGGAATTTGTTGGAGGAAGCCTAATTGCGAGAGATAGATGAGGGTTAAAGAATATCAGACTTTGCTTTTGCATATTGTAAGTTTTTTAATACATTGGAACATTTATATTTGTTGTCAAAGCATTTTACTATTTAAATCTTATGTGTGCATTAAGACGGAATAGTCTAATTATTGAATGTAGTTCCTCGTTACCTATTGTAGATGACTTTTGGAGATTACAGTGGACGGGATTGCAATCACAGTTCTCATGGGGACAAATTCATTTGGCTTTACGATTGAAGCATTAACATTTTCATAAATGCTTTATGCAACAAAGGTTATTTTCTAAATCATGGCTATGTAATCATAATTTATTTGAATTCCTATCACTATCTTTTCCATCTCTTAGTATATTTATTAATTATGTAAACAATTATGAGATAACGTTTGACATGGGATGTTGTATGCGATGGGTTCTGGAATGTTGTATAGAAAACGGTAACTGGACACTTCTTTTCCAGTATTTTCTTTGAGCTTTTATATATTAGCTAATGTTTTGTAATGAATGATAATTAAAATTGATTTATGTTTACTTTGTTCTAATACTGTAACTTTTTACCAATTATTTCAATAATTCTTAGATAATTTTTTACATGTGAACTTGTATCTATTGCATTGGTTGTGACTAACATTTCAATCGGAATACAATTACACTTTTTGTAATTATGTTGATAATTATTGAAGGTTGCTAAGATAGAAAGCATGACTATTCTATTCCAATTGTCTTTATTTTTGAATGCATGTACAAAAGTGAGAATTGCATGCATGACTATTTCATTGTATGAAGTTTTCATTCTGTGAGGATTAGGATGAGAGTTTTAATTATGTAGAGGACATTTCCTAGAGTAAAATCTCCCCACAAAAAATATTATGATAATAATAATAATACATTGAACTACGATATTTTTTTTGAAGCACTGTGAAAAAAACCATATTTTGTTTTTAATAGCTAATCGTAAATGAATAATTTGTAAGTAATTTGGTTATATACATATATATTTTGTTTAATTAAAGTAAATAAGTATCTAGAAAAGTTCAATTTAATATAGAAACTCGTGTTATTGTGGGGAGGATTTTCTTGTGTGAAACCCATATTAAATATTATATTGTAAATCATAAAAGTTACAGTAGTCAATTGTAAATGGGTATTTGTAAAGCATTACTAAGTACATAAGTTGTTGTGCAGAAGTGGTTGTGTGTGTGCGGAGGCTATGCAAAGAGAAAATGCATCTGCAGAATCAAGTATTTATATAACTTATGCTATATATAATAAAAAAATCACTGTGCAGATCTTTTCTTGCGTCAACCCATAATAAAACTTACATTGTATGCACTAAAATATTTCCACACAATGAAAGATTTTATTAAACAATAATAAACCTAAAAATCATAAATGTAAATCAAATAACATTATTTAATAATAAATTTTATCAATTGCAAAAAATAATTGATAATAATGTTGTTGTTGAAGTTTTACTAGTGATTTTAATCAATGCAAGAAATGTAAACTCCGTATGGAAAAGACGTGAAATTAAAAAATCATGTTATATAGAAGAAGAAGAAGAAGAAGAAAACACTTTCAATGTGTAGGATGTGGTTTACTCATTTTCGTACATGGCATAATGACATTAATGGTTTGGCACCCTTTTGGCGAATGGACGGATCAACACATAATCGGGAATGTAAATGATATTAACTCTAAACTAAAATTGATATGGTATTGGATGTGATTGTTTATAACCTATAAGATAGTTGCCATTACAAGGAAATAATCACATTTAATTTGTTTCATACATGGAGTAACTGGTCTCTAAATTCCAAGATTTGTTTCTAAACTATTTCTGTTATTTCTCATAAATGTCTGCTTTACTTTTTTTAATTTCTATTTAATCAAAATGTTCTCCCAAACATATTTCACACACAAAATAGTAACAAGTAGCGGAAACGGAAAAAGGCATAAAATTTACCACTATCAACAATTACTCCGATATCGAAAATCCTGCAGTTTGAAAACTATAATATGATTTTACAAAAACTCTACCCAATTTTCTAAAATTCATGTCATAATATCTACTATTTTCTAACTAGAATTGTGGCACATTTAGATTATGCGAATTATTTCTACTATTTCTCGTAAATGCAAATTTTACTAGACCGAATTGTTATATATTGGAAGTGTCATATAGAAGGGATTTCACAGGTAAATTAGTAACACGTGGTTGTTGTTTAGCATATCAATGAGCTATACCTAAATAACATTGAAAACGTTGTTGGTTAATAGAATATTTTAAAAGTACAAAGAAGAAATGGTTTCGAGGGGAAGGAAAGAAGGTATTTGCATTGATACTATCAGATCACTTGTGCTCATTGATCATATATTTCAATGGTCTATTGTGTATCAACGATATGTGAATCTATTTGTGTAGGACAAAAGTGACAATAAGATTTGGTCTACTAGATTAGCAAATGTTGCGTACATTCCAAAAGTATTTGATTTCAAAGAAATCATTTATTTATGCACATAGAAATTTGATTTAACAACAAAAACAATTAGACTACTAGCCAAAATACTAGTATTTCTTTCACTTCATAGACATTCAAGCATATATTAAAGCTATTGATTCTGAATATGCACATATATTTGTCAAAATAAAATAGTTTTTTAGAATCACAGGTAAGTGACTTCAAAATCATATAGGAGTTTGTTTCGACAGCTTCTGAGATTCCTTCTGATCATTCCTCTCTAGATATTACCTTGTTTAGAGAACCATTTAGAGAGTTATGTTGGTTGTATGTCCATTGAATGGACCAAGAAACTATGGCCAGTGTTCCAACATCCATCCTCTATGTGCTCAATCATATAAAAAAAGTTGTGTATTCAAATAGGCTTATCTTATTTCAAATGAACTGTGTTTTTAATTAGTACATTTGTTCAAGAGTGGTAGGTTCTTCATAACGGTGTATCTGATAACAACCCTCATGTCAATTCATATTTTTTATGAGTTGCCACATAACCCTAATTTCAATTTGACAAAGAACCAATGCAATTTAGTTATCCCATATTATGGAAGCAAGAAGCTATTTCAATTTTTTGTCCAATTTAAGATATTTTTGTAAAGCAAGTTATTTGCACGATAAATAAACGAGAGCCCCATTAAATATCTGGTGAAGCACATGTTTCCTCTGAGGGAAAAGGATACATGAAGAAAGAGGAAATGATATGGCTATTCAAGTTTATGGGTTTCGATGTAAACCACTATTGCTTCCAAGAATTGTTATGGATAGGTATTTTGTTGCCAAAGTCTATAGACAATAATATGATTAGCAAGCTCAAATTGAATAGCAAAAGAATAAATAGTTTATTTATTTTCCATTTACTAATAGGCGAGTAACCAAGAAGAATGGAAGCCACTTGCAGAGTTTGTGAAGTCTTTGCATTGTTTTAATTTAAAATAAGTTGAAGGCTAAAGAGACGTTGATCTAGAATAATTATTTGCTGCACATCTAGGTGCCATAAAATGTGAGAGCTTGTTGACAAAAGTTTCAAGTGATAGTGAAAAGAGTCAGAGTGCTCCAAGCAATAATCAAGAAGGAGCAACGACTATTAGAAAAATTGTTGAAGAAGAAAGTATTAGCACTAAAACAAAGTGTAAACAAAGAAGTGGAAAAAATACGCAATATATTGTTTTTATATTTGAAACTAATTTGGCTTCATCTTCAAGTGAAAGAAAATGAAAATATATCGAAGTTGCACAATTGATTCACAATCAAGTATCAGTTGTCGGAGATGATAAGGAGCCTCAATTGGAAAAATGCAAAAGTCCCCTGCAAACAAGAAGCAATCAAGAAGCTATCAACAAGGATATTGAAACTCCACTACCTGATTGGTTCAATAGTGCTTTGAATGAAAATAAAAGAATAATGGAGCAAATTGCTAGGGAATTTTCTATTTTTGATGATGAGTTTGCTACTTTTCAAGATGTAAAGTATAACATTGAAAATAAAATATTGAAAATCGAAAAAGTAAGGATGCATGGTAAAAACGTTATTGGTACAATGGAAACAAATCTTCATATGTCTTAAATAGCAACAAATGTTTTGACATTGCATGAGGCTAATAGGAATGTTCTTGCAATGTCTACTGACCACTGGAAAGCAGTGAACCTGGTACTGAAAGCAACAATAGAAATTATGGAAAATGATTTAAATTCACATTCTTTTTTAATGACTTCAATAACAATATAGACTCAGAATCTATAATTCCCACTGCTAGCACATATCATGGATCTATTAGAGCTCTGCAACTCGTTAATGTAATAAAATGTCATTTTGGCGGTGATATATGCCATAGCTTAGAAATCATTGAAAATCATGGTAGACAATGTGTTCTGCTATGGTTAGAACATGTAATCAACTCATTTTTTGATTGGCGAGAAGTAATATTAACAAAGATAATAATTTCATTAACAATGACTTTCTTGATTTTAGTCAAAGGTTGGAATTGTTGTTTGATCTGATAAGAAAAACAAAGAACTGTGAAATGCTAATCGAATGAGGAAAATCAAAGTTGGATTGTACTAAAGAATCGGTACACTTGAAAACAATATTTCTCAATGTGGTAGCATATAGAATAGGAGAAGTGATGTGTTTCTAAAGGCAATCCAAATTGTTTGATATCTAGTTGTCCCATGCATTATACAAAATTATGAATTGATTACAAAAGATACACTAACATTTGAATTGGATAAGTGAAAATTGTCAATGGTATAATATTTTGATGATATAACTGATTTTTCTCTAGAATAAATTGGCAAATGGCTAATTGGATTTGTCAGTATTAATGACAGGAAATCTATGTTAACTTCTTAGTTACAAGAAGAGGCGATGGAAATAAAAAAGAAATTATTCAATAAAGTTGTGAGGCCAAAGATTATAATGGGACAAATAAAAGAATTTAGTCAAACTAAGTTGAAGACATTGGTTCAAGAGGCCATTCATTCAAAAGGAAACCAATAGTGAAATAATTAACATATATTCTTTCAGAAATTGCAATTGTCCTTAAATCTTTGCATATTCATTTTCTATTTACTAGTATAATTCAATCATCATGATTTTTTAATTTTACTAATGTGACATAGACTATTTGTTGAATGCAATTCCTTATTTTATTTTGTAGTTACCTCTTTGCATATTATGGTTCAAGCATTTACTTTTCCCGTTGTAGAAGTTGGTAGTTAAATAGAAGATGCCACAATAAGATAGTGAATGGGCCAATGAACTAAGCCATTGAGAATTTTCATCACTGATACAAGTGAGTCGCACTAACAATCAAAGTTCTTAATTCTTAACATGTGATCTTCTATGAATTTGTATTCTATTTATTTATTTCAATCATAGCTATCATTATTGCAATTTGAAACTCGATACTATTCTTGTTATTGTAATTGTATTGCTTAATGTTACAAACTTATTCTTTGAACATCTATATTATGTCATCGATACATATATTCCAATAACATGAAGTAGGTGAATAGTTCATTTTGTTATGACTCTCCAAAGGGATTTTATTACACTTTCTTCGTATCTTTCAATTGTACATAATGGAAGGTTTTCACTCTATTTTGAAATGAAAGTGATATATCAATTTTATGTGATTTCTATTTCAATTGGTCTTGTGATACATTATGTAACCTTTAACGTATTACTTAGTAGCAGAGCTTTCTGCGAACAACTTTCCTTATACAGGAAGATTTAATTGTGCTGAGTATGAAGATCTGCACAATGAAAGATTGCTCCGCACAATGGACTTCATCCACATATCCATGCACATTCCTATTTCAATAAAGATAACCATAAACAAAGCTTTCACTATGCGAAGAGAAGAACCTTTAATCAGTTGATTAGCAAAGTTTTTTGTGCATAAGTTGATTTTATCAAAGTGTGGAAACCAATAGTGTGTAACAACCCTCGGTTATTTTCCATGCAACTAAAAAAAATACCAAGGTCATGGGACACATTTTCCAAGCTCAATGTTGGGCAAAACATAGTGATGGGTATCATTGGTGACTGATTTATGGCTATGGATATTGGAAAAAACATTGGCAAAGGAAAAGTGGAAATAATTGGCAATTTATTTATGAAATAAAGGAAAATAGGAGAAAAGGAAGGTGAAGAGACCTAAATTTTCAAGAGATGGAAATTGAAGGAAAAATGAAGGAAAATGAGGAAAGTAGTGGCCTCAATAATGAAAATTCTTCTAAGCATTAGTTCATAACTTTTTGTTAGTTTTGGCTTGGAGCTCTCTTCTATTCTCTCATTCTCTCATACACTTACATACTTAGAGCATTCTTGGAGCATGCTTGGATCATTTGATCATACATTGGATTTGAAGAAAGAAGTCAAAGAAAAGTAGGAAAGTGAAAGGTAATAGTTGGATTAATGGATACGACTGGATTCCTTGGTAGGTAACATGCTGCATGTGTGATTTTATTGTTGATTTATGGATGCATGGTATATGCATGTGATTTGTTGGTTATGTGTTTTCATTAGCATGGAGGATTTCTTGGATTGACCATGGTTTTTAGCCATGCCTTAGAATTCCCTGGATAGCCATGGTGTTATGGGTTTTTCCATTCGATTGTTTTCTGGTTGATGCTCATAATTCCCTATGGTTCTTGGTTGCAACAAATGCTCTGTAAGCCTTGGGACAACTTGGGTTGATTTACAAGTCCTAAAGCCTACGTTGGGAAAAATTCTCTTGAGCCCTTGGTGGGTTGAGATACTAGTCCTTGGAACTGGGTTGGACAAATTCTCTGGAGCCCTATAAGGTTGTGGCTTGAGTTACTAGTTCTTTGATCCCATGACAACTTAGGTAGAGACCAATCTGGTTGGTGTTAGTGATGTATGATCGTCAGGTGGAATCACCTATTGAGGACATAGGTGGTTTTGCCTCTGGAAACCATGGATGGTTTTGTTTTGGTTTATTTCATGAGATCCCACATTTGTTCTTAGAAAATGGCATGGCAGTGATTAGCTAAAGGAGAGATTTCATTAAGCCCAATCTATGGTCGGGTGGTACGTAGAAGTCCCTGACTTGGTTGGTATTGTCATATGTTATTAAGAGATAATATTCTATTCTGATTCATGTATATTTTTAGATATTATGTTAGTCATATTATAACCGATTTTTCATGGTTTATATGCTGGTTATTTTATGGTTATATCTTGGTTATATGATATGTATCATCTATGGCTCTTGTCATGAATTGTGTATTGTTATTAATCAGTTGATGGATGCATGGACTAATAAGTGTTGTTGTATCTATGTGGAGAGGGAATAGGGAACTCTCAGTGCATCTTAGATGAATCTTAGACTTTTATGATCAAATATGCATTCATGGCCCGTAGTTTACATGTTTTCCATGTGTTTGATGAAATATCTGTTATGTTCAAGGAAATATAGGTCAAGTTTTGCCTTCAAGTTTGTATGTTTATCCTTTTTGTCATGCAATTAATGATTTTAATAAGTTTTAGGAAGTTTTGAGCAGTGGTTTGGAGGTTAACTTGGAATTTAGGCTTAGATCTCGGGACTGCACCATTTGAATTGGACAATTTGGGTCACAACCACACTGAGGTAGTGTTGTGCATGTGGTTGGAGGCCTATAACTAGATGAATACCTTCTCATGCATGTGGTTGGGGGTTAAAGTGTGTGAAAAGGAGCCCCAGCTCAAGATTTGATTAACTAGGGTGATTCCTTGGTCCTTGAGTGTCTTGTAGCCCTAAGGAATGAGGCGAGTTGTCAATTGGTGGTCAGTTGTATACCCCACTTCGTTAATTGGGGCTAGGAGGTTGGTTCATGTCATAGTAAATATTCATCTTATGTTCACCCCGAGAGGCTGGTGAAATTGGGTAAATACGGGAGCGGGTGTTACATATTGATATAAGAGTGCTCCCAGGTTCAACACTTGGACAGGATGAGCAGAATGTGTTGGTCATGCATGCATGTTAATTGTATGTGTGCTCATTATACATGCATTGTGATATTCATTGTTTCAGTTGTGTCATCATGTAGAGGTTGATTATGTTAATGTTGAGATGATTGATATATTTATGTTATATATACATATGTTATGCTAATCCAAATTTCTTGTGCATATGAGATTTCCCCCCTTGAACTTCATTGAGGTATGGTTGATCATGTTTATGTATGGTTTATCTAACATGGTATGTTTGTAGGAAGAAGAAGATCATATATGACTAGAAAAATGGTGGACTACATTTCACATGACTCTCCCTATTGATCATATGAACAATATGGTAATGAGTACTACCCTAACATAGTAGATACATTGACAAGTTTGAAAGAAGAGATCAAAATTTGTAACGCAGATAATGACAGATCATTCAGTCACAGGAAAGACTTTCCAAGGCACGGGAGAAGCAAGTGGAAGTTAATGCAGTCATCCTTCAGAGTCTATCATATTTGCAGGGGTAGGGACAACTTAGGATCAGTCATTGACAGTAGGAAAGGACCAATGGGGCATATGGAAGCAGGTCTCAATTAGGATACAGGTTTGATAGGGATGACATAGTCAAATATGGTAGGTTCTTAGATACATCTAGCAAGATAGGTGATGACCATGGGTTCTATTCTAGTTCTAGTTTAGAGAGACATCATCATCATCATCACCATCATCTATATAGGAGGAGTGAGAAGTATTACTTGCTAGGGGAGTTCAAGAAAGAAAAACCTCATACATTTGATCGAGAAATCAAGAAGTCACAAGATGTAGAAGCTTGGTTGCTTGGGATAAATAAGTTTTCCAAATTGCATGATTATTCAGAAAATATGAAAGCCAGGATAGTTACTTTCAATCTTAAAGGGAAAGAAGACATTTGGTGGGAAGATGTAAAGAATGTCACAGGAATTTGAGAAGAGGAGATGACTTGGAGTGAATTCAAACGACTTTACATCTTCCAAAAGATACTATGATGACAGGGAAAATGAGTTCTATGAGTTGAAGATAGGATCTATGACTAATAAGGAGTATACTAGAAAATTCTTAGAGTTGTTGAGATATGTGCCTTATCTTAAGGAGGAGAAAGCAACGATTCAGAGATTCATCAGTGGGTTGTCGGTATCATTCAAAGAAAAAATTGAGTTTGATGAGCCTAGATCATTGGAGGAAGCCATCAGAAAGTTGAAGCACTATTATGATTAATCCAAGTGCAAGACTAAGTCTAAGCACGATTGGAAAATATCATAACTTTAGTAATAAATTAAATTTTATAGAAACATAATTTTTTACGTTATATTAAATCTTAATCAATTATATAAAAAAATAACTTAAGTTTTTTAAATTTAACAATAGATAAAATTTTATAAGCCAATATTGAATTGGTTAAACTTATTTTTGAATAATTTATTATTATTAATATTTATATTAAAAATTGAGTGAGTTACACATTTTTGTCTCATTAAGAACTAACTAAATTATTTTACCTTTAATTATTTTTTCCTTCTGAGTATTGAAATATTTTACTAACTAAGCTAGAATGAATATGAATGAACTATCTAAGCGATCGAAAAAATATTTATCATAATTTTACAATCATAGTTTCAACCATATTAAACTTTTTAATTTATAAAAGTATCTTTCCATTTTTTTTAAAGTAAGTTGTTTTGCATGCAATTTCACATATAAAAGTTTGATATAAGTTCACCAATACATAATCTATAATAAATATTATTTCATAAAAATAAACATCATTGTGATAATCATCTAAAAAACATAAACATCATCTAAGATAGACATTCAAATTCACTACCGTCATCTAATTATATACACCTCTAGCACATATAAATGTCATTAGCTAGCACATAAATTTCATAATCTAACAGGGCATCATCATCACGATCACATCTAACAACACACAAACATTGTAATATAACAACATCACCACACACATCCTCAAATTAATATACATCTCGTGGAAAATAATTGTTATCGCATACACATCTATCTACAAGCACATTAAATGAAGATATCTAACATGACTTAACAATATACACATCAACACCAACATATATATTAAGTACATAGACATGAACAAAAAAATGCATCATATATATATATATATATACACACACACACACACACACACACAAAAAAAAAAACAATTCAAATAACTACATCAAGTCAAATAATTGTAATCAAATATCTGATACAACAAATGTAGTAGTGCTAACCTGGTCTACAATAGAAGATGATGGATGGTCAACTACTTCCTCAACGTTTGCCAAACTCTAAGGTGGAGGAGGAGATGGTTGCTCTACTTTTTAACGAAAAACATAAGGCACATCCTCTAGTTCTGTCATATGATCATCAAGCGAATGAGGAGGAATTGTACTACTAGAAGGATCACTAACACCCTAACCATGATCTAATGGAGTAGTACCACCAAAAGCATCATGATGACCACCCTTGTCATTATGATGCAATAGCGTAGCACTATGTGAAGGTTCATCTAACGTATCTATCGTTGCATGCCCTACCTCCCTCATCTCTACTAGTAGCCTACTAGATCCGACAATATGACGCATAAGAGACATCATCTTCTCCAGACAGACCTTGTACATATCCATGAAACTAATATTTTCATTGATGTCTCAATCCCTCATAGGGAGGACTCCCTCCTCAACCAAAAATCTATACCGTATGTCTCAGTAGTTCATCCAAAATCTCAGACCAACCCTATGGGCCTAAACTCCCACACCCCCCTTAGTAGGTGCTTCACACTCTTAGGACTTGCCCGTCTTCCCATTTCCTCCATCTATTGGGGTAGGAGGCATGTCCCCATGCAATGTGTCAATGTCTAAAAAATATATAGTACACAACAATAATTAGACAATTTCATTAAAGAATTGAATAAACCAAGTTAAATAATGTGTTAGAATAAATTATATTCTTATTAATTAAAACAATAAAATGAAACTAGATTAATTTAAAGAAAGCACAAATATTACCTCTATCATCTGTAGGCTCAACAGGTGTGAAGAGGATGTTGGGACACTATCTCCAATCAAACCCCATCTATGGAAACAACAACAAGATAAATTCAAGGTAAAACTCACTGACTAGTAGCGCCAGTTCCCAGGTGGAAATCATTGCCGGATACTTCGACAATACCATCTTAGGTATCATCTGGTCCCACATGCACATCTAGACCTCAGTCATCAACCTAGGAGGGTGACAGCCTAATGTTGGTCTCGTCTATGGAAACCTCCTAAAAACTAAACAAAAAATCTCTGAAGGGAAAAGGAAGCTTGCCCTCCCATGTATCATCACACGAAATCTATCGAAAGCCATACAAAACTGCCTCATACAAATGGAAAACCATATGAAACATCATGGCACCTGAATCAAAGAATTGACATAATATAAAATATGGAAAATAATGAATTTCCCACCACTACTAATGTGTTAAATGGTGGCGACTAATAATAAGAGGCACCTAACCTCCTATGGAGCTAAAGAAGAGATTTGTAACTATCTACCATGCACCTAAAAATATGTTCGATGGCTTGCATGAGGCCCAACATATCTGTGAGAGTAGGAAAGTTGACTCTCTATTGCAACCCCATAAGGGACATTAGGGAAATGGTGAAAGTCCTCCCCTCTCCTCATGAAAAAATGCAAAAATTAGTTCCCTTGTCAACTATTACATCTCATTTGAAACTCGAGCTAGCACATCTAGATTTGTCTTTTTCACTTTTTTCCTTGCCACTGCCATCCTTAGCTTCTTCATCATAATTTTATATTTCAGATTTATCACTTTTTATTGAAGGACCTTATTCTTTTGTTTCAATTTCTTATTTTTCTTATACCATAGGCCCAAATGTAAGAGAATATTGTCGTTTTGGGTTCTTTGGATTTCATTCTACATCTTCAAGGCTTCATGTTCCTTTTTTATGTGTCTATTTAGTGTCTCTAGCTCAAAGATTTCTTGTTTTAAAATATTTATGAATGGAGATTCTTATGGGATACTAGACTAATATTCCTTTTCATGCACTGTTGAGCCAAATGTGTTTTCTACAACTTTCCTTTCCAAAGATTTGATATAATCATATACCTCTTGTTGTACTAGATCTATCTCTGGTGTTCCTCGGCTTGGACTTTGAATGGGTGAAATGACAGTAGGTGAGGGAGTCCTCTACTTCTTTTTTTCCTCATTTCCATGACTTTTAGAGATGGTTCCTTCAGTGCTTGATTAAGCTTGGCACTTCTTCTCACATTTGATGAAGGATGGTTTTTTATTCTTTTCTTTTCTTTTCTTTTTTGTTTTGACCTCCTCTATCTTCTTGGATGTGTTTTCTTCTTCTTTGTTGACTTTATTTCTTCTAACAGTTTGCTTTTTTATGCTTCCTAAAAAATTTGCAATAGGAATTTCATCTTCTAATTGTTCCTAGGACTGTTGCTGAGGTAAATTTTGAATAGGGCTTTTAGATACTCTTTTTCTCCCTCTTTTTATTTTACTACTACTAGCATGTTCTTCATCTTCTTCCTAAAAATGGTTTCTAAGTAATAATTTTTCCCAATCATCTCCTAAACCCTTAAGGTGGAATTAAGTAAGCATTTTGATGAGGCCATGATGATACATAGTGGTTTCTATAAATTGAATCTTTTTATGTACATTTCCTGAGATTTTTCTTAAGATATTCAACAAAAATTATGGGAGATTGATCTCATTTCCTTCCAGAAAATGCATCATTAGGAGAATGTGATAAAAGAACATGCAACCAGACATTCCTTCACAAGAGATAACATTTTTAATAACCAGTAATAGTTTTATCCACTTACTTTTAAATGCAGTGCTTGGGATCCCTTTCTTGAAAATGGATATGTCCATACCTGGATTCCTTAAGAAAATTCTCCATTCTTCACTTTCTATGCCTCTATTTTTAAACCATCATTCTCCTCCTCTAGATAGGTTGGTACCTTTAGCAATATTACCAATCTCAACTTATACTCCATCAAAAGCTCCGGTGAATAATTTGGTCACCTCTTTGTTGAAATCATCAATTTTATCCACAAAATATAGCCGTTGTGCTTTCTGCATCATCTCTTTCACCTGTGGGTAACCTTCCATGAACTTTATTCCATTTGGTTCAGACCTCATAATGACCCCCATGAACGGAATTTTTTGCCTCTAACTTTCTTCTTGACAAAAAATGGATCAAGATTTCAGAATGAGGGGTTTCGACAAGGGTATAAATGAAAATGAGGATGAGAGATGAATGAATGAAATGACCATTCTAGAGTATTTAATGAATGTGGGTTGGTGATTTTAGCGATCTCTTCAATGAATTTGAATTTAAGTTGGGAGTGTTGTGAAATGATTGGAGACAAATGGTGGTGTTATGGTGATATGACCAAAATATCTTTCAACCTTAGGCAATGACGGTTTTTAATCAGCAGTACGATCATCATAAAATTCATATACTTAATGTTTTTTTATCCTTAGTACTAAATTAAATGTTTTCATACCTTTGCATACACTTAGTTTGATATTTCTGACCTTTGTTTGCAGCTTTCTTCATTGTCTTCAGGTGCTTTCAAGAATGAATTTGATCACTACTTCAATTGCTCCAATTGGTGGTTCGTGGTAAACATCAGCCGTAAAATTCTATGAAAGTTACAGATTTCTTGCTATTGTGTAGCTATTTTATTTCTGAAAAGTAAAAGAGGGACAAAAAGAAAATGGGAATGGGAAAGAAAATTTAGAATGCCAAGATTACTTGCTTTTCACCCTAAACTTTTTGTATAAACATGCCAACAGTGTTGATTTTGATGTTTATAAAAAAATTATTACATATTTTTTATCATTATATAAATAAAGACTTATAAGTCAAGTTGGAGGAGAAGGAAAACCCTTCTTAACCAACTGGAAATCAGTGTTGTCTTGAAAATGTTTGATAAACTAGTCCTTTTTCAATGGCTTATGATAGTTTCTTAAACGATGACCATTCAATAGATAAGTAGTTCTTTACTCATCAATAGTTCTGATATTAACTGCACCATTATCAAACAATGTTTCAATATCATAGGGCCCAATCTAATGAGTTTGAAAACTCCGTTGGAAATCTTTGAACTTTGAATCAAAAATTAATGCCCAATCTCCTGGCTGGAACTTTCTTTCTTTGATATATTTGTCATGCCATCTGGATCTTTGTTGTCGAACTAAACTGGTTCTTTGGATTGTTGAACCAAATGGATATTGGTGGCCACCCACCTATTCCACTTGGACCCCCACCATTGTTTCTTTCACATTTTCTGTTTCCTTATTTGTAGCGCAATTTACTTTTTTGGCAGTTTTCTGGGTCTTGAACTCGTGGAGTCATTTTGAGGCCCTAAACAACGCTTTTTGGGAAAACGGGGCCATCTTTGATCAATGACCCATGCTAGCCACATGAAAGTTATAGTCCATGGATAGATATTTCTACCGAGGTTTTGTTTCCATCAAACGAAGATCGTATGCCAAAGTTACGACCCCGAGAAGTTGATGTACAAATTTACCCAAACGAGGCCCATAGTTTGGAACTTCGTCTCCTAGGGTTAGGTTTTTGGATGTTTAGGGTGTTTTATTGTTTCTCAATAATAAATAGGCCTTTGAGCCTCATTGTAACATAGTTGAGAGGCATGTAGCCACCACATATCTCATCATAGATAAGCTACCATTGCCCGAGCTAGTCTTATTTCCGTTCTATTTGTAAGCATATTTCAGTATTTGATATTAACTAAATGAAGTGTTATCTCTACTGCATCTCTGTATTTATGGTTATATCTGTAATTTTTTATTTTCTTGTTTAAATCTGGATTAGTGGTATATGAGCAGTCTACTCTTTCTTTGTTTTTCTTTGCATGTCCCCAATGAGGTCGGGATATAAGGTGTTAGGGCTTGAATTGGTCAAACTTTTGCAATACCAACCTCACAAATTTCGACGAACTCTCATGGGGGAAGAAAAGAAAGACGAGAGGGCAGGATATCCTTTCAAAATCTTCCTCGAAGAATCCCTTGAGCGACAGAGGAACACAATGATGGACAAATTTCTCCAAATCCTTCAGTGACTACCCAATGGTGACACATCTACTTCTAGTGGCTACTCTGGAAGTGCCACAGCCTCTAAGGTACAAGTTAACTTTAACATTCCCATATTTGAGGGTTAGATAGATGAAAACATTGTAGATAAATGGTTAAATCTGCTAGAAGGATATTTTTATGTTCATGATCTTTCGAGCTAGGAAAATATTACTTTTGCACTTCTTAAAGTTCCCCCCACATCAAGGACTGGTGGGAAACCTATTGTGAGCAAAAGGATGAAAGTACACCATCACTATTTTTAGCCGAACCCACTTGGAATTTGTTCGAGGATGTCATTAAGGAGAAGCACTAACCTAGCGGGAACGATGACGATAAATACATAAAGTGGACCATGCTATGGCAGGGACGGGAACAAGATGTGCCAAAATTTACCATTTTTTTCATACCGTTCACATGAAGTTGGGTATCAAGGATTCTGAGCAAAATTTGGTACTCAAATACCATGGTTTCCTACAAAGTTACATCCAGGATGAGATGGAGTTCCTACACATCTCCTCGCTCGACACAACATACCAATACACTGTCAAGATCTAACATAATTTTAAATAGAAGAAGTGAGACTTTGGATCTGTGAATCTGAATCAAGGGAAAGGTGTCCCCAAACCGTAGAACCAAGGAGAAAGCCAAGGTGGGGTGGCCCAAGACAACCCATTGAAGTTGTAAGAAAAGAACACCACCATGAATTCAAGGAAGGAAACATGGAAGTGGTGTGATTTCCATAAGAGCCCCACTCACAACATAAGTGAGTGTCAGACTAAGCAGTTGCTGGTGGCCAAGTTGAAGGCTTGAAGATCATATTCATGTTCCGAATCTCAGTCAGAGGTAGACAAGAGGAATGAAAAAGGGAAGCATATTGTTTATGCACATCCCATCGCCACTGTTGCCACCACCAAGATCCAAAAGAATGAGCCTGAAGATCCAAAGGAGGGGGAGTGACTCTTCCACTCACAGATGTGGGTGAAGGGTTTGTCACTGTAATTCATTTTTTATACTGGGAGCCAAAAGAACCTCATTTCAGTAGAGGTCATGAAGCAATTGGGCCTACCGAATACACTACACCTGCAGTCATACAGTATCAGGTGGCTTCACCAAGTACGAGATCCCGAGTCAACTAGTAGTGTTGCCTTTCCTACAACATCAAGCCCTTCACAGATGAGGTATTGTGTGATGTTTATCCTCTTGAAGTTTGTGATGTATTATTAGGACAACCATACTTGTGGAAGTGACATGTTTTTTATGAGTCTAGAACTCACTCTGTGATTATTTCTTTGGGTAATTCGTTATACAGGATCTCAAAGGTAAGCCCACCTACTGCCACCTCTTTGTTCTCTGGTAAGAAATGCAGTAAGAATCTATCCTAGAAGAGTAAATTTATTTTTTCTGGTTCGCTCTCAAAGTAAGGGGAAGATCGTAGCCACATCCATGGCCCTAGGGAAGGGTTCCTCCTCGCAATAGAAGTAGGTGGATACTATCATGAAAGAATATAGGGATATCTTCTCCTCACCCATAGGAGTACCATTACACTGTCAGGTCAAGCATTTATTCGATCTGACTACCGGAGAACCTCTACCCAATGGTTCGATATATCATTGCTCCATTGTGGAAAATGTCAAGTACAAATAGTGACATGATCAACATCGAGTACCACACAAGTTTAAAGAGGCGAGAAAGTCGGGTTGCACTTGCAGAAAGAATGCCTTAACGGAGCCCATAAGAAGCTAATACCACTTCATTATGGTCCTTAGAACATTACTAAGGCTATGGGAGACAATTATTTTGAGCTCAACACTCCCCCATTCCTTGGTCTGCACCTAGTGTTTAATGTGGACCGACTTCAACCATACCCCCCAACATTACTAGACACATCAGACATTGCATAACAACTCACACCAACAGATTTAAACCCAAAATGCATGGAACAGGCCACAACTGATCAGATTATTAAAACACAGGTCCAAAACACTTGGTAGCAGAAGATCCAACTATAGCAGGTTGTCAAAGTTAGCCAACCCCTACACCAAGGGAAGTGGCTCACTAGGGACCAAGTTCAACAGAAGTTTCCTCATCTCATGGAGGAACTCAATGCAATGGCGACCATTTATTCCTAAGTGGGGAGGAATGATCCAGGTGGATATTGGTGGCCACCCGTCTATTCCACTTGGACCCTACCATTGTTTCTTTCAGTTTTTTACTTTCCTTATTTGTAGCACAATTTATATTTTTGGCATTTTTCGGGTCCTAAACTTCCGGAGCCATTTTGAGGACCTAAACGAAGTTTTTTGGGAAAATAGGGGCCAACATGGGTAAAGAATAGATGTTTCCCACTCAAAAGTTGTAGTCCTCAGATAGATATTTCCAACGAGGATTTTTGCGCATCAAACAGAGATTGTATGCAAAATTTACGACCCCAGGATGTTGATGTACCAATTTACCCAAACGGAGCCCATAGTTTGCCACTTCATCTCCTAGGGTTAGGTTTTTGGATGTTTAGGGTTTTCCATTATTTCTTAATAATAAATAAGCCTTCGAGCCTCATCGTAACATAGTTTAGAGGCATGTAGTTGTCACATCTCTTCTCAGAGATAAGCTACCATCGCCCAAGTTAGTCTTATTTACATTCTGTTTGTAAGCATATTTCAATATTTGTTATTAATGAAATGGAGTGTTATCTCTATTGCATCTCTGTATTTATGGTTATATATGTAATTTGTTTCGTTTTTCTTAAATCTGGATCAATTGCATCTTGTATTATTTTGTCAAGTTCATTTAATTGCTCCATCCTTTGTCTTTGTGCTTCTGAAAGGTCAAGACCCGATTTAACTCTTGTCTTGGAAGTTTTGACCTGAAACTCAATAGGAAGCAAGACTTGCTTCCCATAAATAGGATCATAGGGAGTGTTCCCTGTACTATTTCTCCATGTGGTACAATATGCCCATAAAGCTTCTGGATTCCTTTTTACCCAATCTTTTCTATTGAAATGCATAGTTTTGGTGAGAATTGCTTCAATTACTTTATTGGTGGACTCCACTTGTCCATTTTATTATGGATGGTATGGAGTGGACTTCCAATGTTTGATTTTGTACTCCTCCATTATCTTTTCTACCAATTTGGATGTGAATTAAGTACCTTGATTTGTTACAATTTCCCTTGGGACACCAAAACAAGTAAAGATATCCTCGAAAAGAAATGAAACTACAACATGTTCTGTAGCAAAAGTAAGTGCTTTAGCTTCTACCCATTTTGTAACATAATCAATGCAAACAAGAATGTACCTTTTCTATCTCGATGGTGGATTAATTGGACCAACAAAATCAAGAGCCCATTTTTCAAAAGGCTCAATAAGTACCCGCAGCTATAGAGGCGTTTCATGAGAGGGAACAAGTTTCCCCATCCTTTGACAATTATCACATCTCTTGAAATACTCCTTGGAATCCTTAAAAGGAGAAGGCCAATAGTATCCTAGGAGAAGGACATTGTAGGAATTTCCTTTTTCAGCAAAGTGTCCTCCACATGGCACATCATGAAAAGCTTGCAATATCTCTGGTACATCATATTCTCTAACACACCTTCGAATGATCAGATCTGGACCTGTTTTATATAATTCTTCATTTATCCATGAATAAGATGCACTAATTTGAATTACCTTCATTTTTTCTCGAGGAGTTAAATATGATGGCAAATTCCCTGTAGCCAAATAATTAGTAATATCTGCAAACCAAGGTGATTTAGTAGATAATGAAAAAACATATTCATCGAGGAAATTGTCTTCTATAGGTACATCATTATTAACATTTTGAATTCTAGACAAAAATTCAACAACTATATTTTGTTTCCCAGGTCGATCCAAAACAGTGATGTTAAACTCTTGCAACAACAACAACCATCTTGTAATTTTTCCATTAGTGGCATTTTTTTTCATTAGGTACCTAATTGCAAAATGATATGTATGTACAGAAGTTTCGTAGCCAGTAATGTAATTTCTAAATTTATTGATAGCATAGAGAATAACTAAAACCTCCTTTTTTGTTACAATATAATTTAACTCTGCAGGAGTCAAATTTTTACTAGTGTAATAAATGACATAAGGAGTTAAATCCTTTTGTCCTAGTACAACTCCGAAATTTGTGTCTGAACCACCAGTTGAAATGTTTGGCAATCAGAATTCCAATTGAATTCACAGTCTTTTGTGAGCCGTTTGAAAAGTGGAGATGCAATTTTTGTAAAGTTTTCTATGAATATTCTATAATAACCAGTGAAACCAAGAAAACGTTTAACATCTCCTTCACAGGTTGGAATTGATAATTTAGAAATAACTTCTACTTTATATGTGTCCACTCAAATTCCATTTCCTGAGATGTGTTGTCCTAAAACAATTGCCTCAGTAAACATCATAAAACTTTTTTCATGGCTTAATGAGATATTTTCCTCTTTGCATCTAATGAGAAATTTTTTCAAATTTTTAAGAACTTCTTAAAAAAAAAATCCATAACATGTAAAATCGTCCATATACACTTCCACACAACCATGAATTAGATCAGAAAAAATGCCTAATACTTCTCTTTGGAATGTTGTAGGTGCATTACATAATCCAAAAGGAAGTACTTGGTAAGCATAAGCTCCCAATGGGCAGGTAAAGGTAGTTTTATCTTGGTCTTCTGGGGCTACTTGGATTTGATTATACCCACTAAAACCATCTAAGAATGAAAAATATTTCTTTCCTACCACTGTATCTAAAAACTAATCTATGACAGGAAGTGGAAATTGATCTTTTAAAGTGGCTTTATTCAATTCCATATACTCAATACACACTCTCCATTTTCCATTTATTTTAGTAACAATTACTAATGGTGAAACCCACTGATTGTCTAATATTGGATAGATGAAATTGACATTGAACAGTTTTTGTAGTTCCTCCCTAACAATTTCCCTTAGATTTGGATTCATTCTTATTTGAGGTTGTCGAATTGGTTTGGAATTTTCTTCAATGTAGATATGATGTATACAAGCATTAGGATCAATTCCCTTCATGTCAGTATATTCCCATGCATAGGTAGAGTAATGTTCTTGTAACATATTTATTAATTCTTTCTTTTGAGATTCTCCAAAATTATTGTTGATATTCAAAGTTTTTCCTCGAAATATTTCAATTGATGAATTGCCAAATTTTTCCATAGAATGCAAGGATAGTTGACGAGATGATAAATATTCAATATTGTATTGTTCTTGAAAACTCTAACTAGATTCAAAATATGATGAAGATTCATTATTTTCTATTAAATTCAAAATTTGATCTTCCTCATCTATTTGTGAAGTAGATGTTGGGTTGTGTTATATTCTTTCCACATAGTTAACAGGGGGTTTGAGGGGTACCCGTCACCCCACTTTTTGGGGTCCGGGGCAGTGCCCCGGAAAATTTTGGTTTTGGACCCTATGTTAGGTTGGGCGGACCCACCTATGGTTTTGTGCATGATTTTCGCACATGTTTTTTGGACGCGATGGTTTTCAGTCCATGGTTTTGGACGCAATGGTTTCGGTCCATGGTATTGGATGCTCGACATGTATAATATGTTTTAAATTCAAAGGAACATAATGAGAATCAAGCTGGTAGTCCCGGTTGGGATCAGTGGGAAATCTCTGTGTATATGGGTTTTATGTGTTATGCTCTTGCATTTTATTTCATGGGATTAGAATTTGTATGCAGGTAATTTCTATACGAGGTTAAAACCTACATTTGGTATCAGAGCTATTTTGGCTTCAAGGGGACGCCTTTATTGCTGAGGGGTTTCGCTCGGGCCTGTGGTAGACCCTGTTCAGTGGGAGAGATCGATTCTGGTGGTGAAAGAAGATGGAAAGTAGCAGAAAGATAGAGATTGAGAAGTTCAATGGTTAGAGTTTTGAGTTGTGGAAACTCAAGATGGAGGATCTGTTGGTGGATAAAGATCAGTGGATCATGGTAGACCCGAGTACTAAACCAATGGGAGTGACCGATGAAGAATGGAAGAAGTTGGATCGGAAGGCAAAGAGCACAATACGATTGTGTGTCTCAGATTCAGTATTGCTGAATGTATCAGGGGAAGCTACGGAAAAGGCTCTGTGGGACAATTTAGGGACTTTGTACCAATCTAAGTCTCTGGTGAATAAACTATTCCTGTGGAAGAACATCTGAATGCGTTTAATACTGTGATAAGTCAATTATCATCTGTTGATATTAAAATTTCAGATGAAGATAAGTGCATCAGTTTGTTGTGTTCAATACCAGATTTGTGGGATAGTCTGGTTGTAGGTAGCAATGCAACTGCTTTGCAGTTAAATGAAATAGTCTCAGCCTTGCTGACAGAGGAGATGAGACAGAAAATATGGACAACCAAAATGGTGATGCCTTTTCTGTATGAGGATGGTCCCAGAACAGAAACAAAAATAAGTCATCGAGTGGGAGATCTAAATCTAGAGGGAGATCTAAATCTCCAAGAAAACCTATAAAGGTGGTGTGTTGGAAATGTGGTAAGAAATGGCACTTCAGAAGGGATTGTAAATCTAAAGTTCCTGATCAAGGAAAGGGATCTGATGATGCTCCTTCTGCAGAGGTGAAAACCACCTCAGATGAACGTGGGGATGTGTACTTGGCTTCTTTAACTACACATGTAGATCATGAGGCATGGTTAATTGACTCAGGTGCATCCTTTCACTTCACTCCCCATAGAGAATGGTTCTGCGAGTATGAGAAATACGATGGTGGTGATGTCCCCTTAGGAGATGATAGGAAGACTAGAATCATTGGTCGCAGAAAAGTAAAGTTGAAGTTGCAAGGCGGAAGGGTTAGAACCCTTCCGGGTGTTTTTCATATTCCTGCATTGGCCAGAAATCTGATTTTTGTAAGCAAGTTGGATGATGCAGGTGTGTAAAGATAGTGTTCGAGAAGGATACCTGCAAGATGGTTCGATGAGCACTGGTATTGATGCGGGGAGTTTGGATTGGAACTTTTTACAAGCTGCAAGGTAGCACCGTTGTTGATGGGTGCAATAGTTCTATGGTTCCTGAAAATGGAGCAGAAAATCTAGTGGTCTCTAGAGAGAAGACCATGTTGTGGCATCAAAGGCTTGGACATATTGAAGAGAAGGGCCTTTGAATACTTCATGGTAAAGGTATGGTAGAAGGTATGAGTAATAGCTCTCTGGATTTTGATTTCTGTGAAAATTGTGTATATGGGAAGCAAAGTCTAGTGAGTTTCCCCTCTCGTAGTAAGAGGGCGAAACATATATTAGAACTTGTGCACAATGATGTGTTTGGACCTGTGAAAGTTCCATCACTGGGTAAGTCTGTGTACTATGTATCATTTATAGATGACTTCTCATGGAATACATGGATATATTTCCTTAAGAATAAATCTCAAGTCTTTGACAGGTTTAAAGAATTTAAGGCTCTGGTGGAAAATCAGACAGAGAAGAAGATAAAGGTGCTGAGGACAGATAATGGTGGAGAATTCTGGAGCAAGGAATTTGAAGAATTCTGTAAGAAGTGTGGTATAGCACGGCAGAAAAATATTCCATATACACCTCAGCAAAATGGAGTCGCAGAAAGAATGAACAAAACGTTGATAGAAAGGGCAAGAAGCATGCTCAGTGGTGCCGAGTTAGGACAGGAATTTTGGGCAGAGGCGGTGGATACTGCATGTTACCTGGTCAACAGGTCACCTTCATCAGCATTGGAGGATAAGACTCACAAGAGGTATGGACTTGTAAGAAACCCCCTCTTTCACATCTGAGGGTATTTGGATGTGATGCATATGTACATGTTCCAAAGGAGAAATGAACCAAGTTGGATAGTAAATCTGAAAAGTGCATCTTTATTGGGTATAAGGATGGTTTAAAGGGTTATAAGCTTTGGAACCCAGTAACAAGAAGGTTGTGTACAACCGAGATGTGGTGTTCAGAGAGGTGAAAGATGTTATTAAACATGAAGTCCAACCAAAAGAACCTGGAAGATAGAGTTTGATCTAAAGGAGGAACAATCAGACTCTACAGCAGAGGAGGAATCATAAGATGAAGAGCCACAAACTCCAGGTGTGAGAAGATCAGTTCGAGAAAGAAGGCAGCCAGAAAGGTATAGTCCATCTGCATTCTATTCAAATTTTGTTTTATCTATTACTAATGATGATCCTAGAACTGTGAAGTAAGTAGTAGATTCAGAGGATGGAATACTCTGGAAAGAGGCCATGGTTGATGAAATGGCATCTTTGCACAAAAATGAGGCTTGGGACCTGGTGGAGTTGTTGGATGGAAGGAAACCCATTGGAAGCAAATGGGTGTTCAAGAAGAAGACAAATGCAGTAGGAAAGGTGGAGAAATACAAAGCTCAGTTGGTAGAAAAAGGTTATTCCCAGGTGCCAGGAATTGATTTTGGTGATATGTTTTCTCCTGTTGCCAAGGTAACTTCTATTAGATTACTTTTATCTATTGCTATTGTTTTTTATTTTGAGGTAGAACAGATGGATGTGAAGACAACTTTTCTTCACAAGGATCTGGAAGAGGAGATCTACATGAAGCAACCTGAAGGCTTTGCAGTGAAGGGTAAGAAAGAACTGGTATGCAAGTTAAAGAAGTCTCTGTATGGGTTAAAATAGTCACCAAGGATGTGGTATCAGAAATTTGATACATTTATACGAGGACTTGGCTTCACTAGAAGCAAAGCATATCACTGTGGTGTATTTTAAATTAATTGGTGACCGTGTTATTTATCTAGTCTTATATGTGGATGATATGTTGCTGGTTGGAAATGACAAAGAAATTATCCAGGATTTGAAGACCCATTTGTCCTTCAAATTCGACATGAAAGATCTTGGTGCTACAAACTATATTTTGGGCATGGAAATTAAAAGAGATCGGATGAAGAGGAAGCTCTCATTAAACCAGAGGAATTATGTCAAGACAATATTGCAGGGGTTTAATATGCAGGATAGTAAACCGGTGGAGGTTCCTATCCCTGTAAGTGTAAAGTTATCTGTTGAACATTGTCCCAAGACACAAGAAGAGGAAGACGACATGTCCCATGTTCCATATGCAAGTGCAGTCGGTAGACTAATGTATTCGATGGTTTGTACTAGACCAAACATTGCATATGCAATGGGAGCATTGAGCAGGTTTATGTCAAAACCAGGGAAGAAGCAATGGACAACAGTGAAGCAGGTTTTCAGGTATTTGCATGGCACTAGTGATTATGGTTTGTGCTACCAAGGAAGACCAGAATTGGAAAAAGTGTTGGATATTCGTGGCTTTGTTGATGCAGATTAGGCTGAAGATCTAGATCAGAGGAGATCTACAAGTGGGTATGTGTTTAACCTATTTGGAGGTGCATTTAGTTGGATGAGTAAGAAACAATCTGTAGTGGCACTATCAACTATAGAGGCAGAATACATGGCAGCCACTCATGCAAGCAAGGAAGCAGTTTGGTTGCAGAGAATGTGTTCAAATATGGGGTTAGTACAGGGAGCTATAAGGATAGACTGTGACAGCCAAAGTGCAATTTTATTGGCAAAGAACCCTGCATATCATTGAAAGACAAAGCACATTGATGTTTAGTATCACTTTGTGAGGGATATGATAGAAGAAAAAAAGGTGTTGCTGGTAAAGGTGGACACTTAGAAGAATACTGCAGATGCATTGACAAAATCTATGAGCTCTGAGAAGTTCTCTTGGTGTAGAGAAACAATGGGCATTGCAGGGCTAGTTAAATGACTAAGCTCTCTTGTGGCCCCCTATGGAAAGAAAACAACAAGTGGGAGAATGTTGGGTTGTGTTATATTCTTTCCACGACTAGCCCACATAGTTAACCAGGGGGTTAGAAGGGGGACAGAGCCCCCCCCCCCTTTGTTGTGTCGATTATGTAGCGGGGGGAGTCACAGGAGGTTTGAGGGGTGCAGCTAACCCCACTCTATGGGGTCCGTGGCAACACCCCGGAAAATTTTGGTTTTGGACCCTATATTAGGTTGGGCAGACCTACCTATGGTTTTCTGCATGTTTTTCGCACATGGTTTTGGACGCAATGGTTTTCGGTCCATGGTTTTGGACACGATGGTTTTCGGTCCATGGTATTGGATGCTTCGGCGTGTATAAATATGTATTGTAACATTTAAAGGAACATAATGAAAACTCAAGATGGTTGTCCCAGTTTTGGGATCCAGGGGAAAATCTCTGTGTATATGTGTTTTATGTGTTATGCTCTCGCATTGTTTATTTTTTGTGTTTTAGAATTCGCATGCAAGTAATTTATTTATGGGGTTAAAACCTACAATGCATGTTACTGAGGACACGGTGATATGACAATGCAAGCAGTCTTGCAAACTCAACTAAGAAGTGTACTTTGAAAGATGTTCTCTACTTACCATACTTACCCTCAAGAGGATCATGCATCCAACGGAATTTGCATGTTGTCCTAATATTTTCCATTACTAGGTTCCTTGGTCCTTCTCCTCAACTCCTTGGAAGTGATTTCAGCATGTCACCTTTTCCTATAGTCACTGAGCGGTATATCTATGTAATTTCAGCAAGCAATGACTGCTACTGGAATGAGGCCCTGGGAGGCTCATCTGTGCAATTTTTTCATGCAAGACCGCTAAGACAACTTGGACAACACTACATAGTTTTGAGGTTCAAAGCACTACTACGAGACAGGGGTCCCCAGAGAACACCTCTGCACAATTTCTGAGTGTAGTGCAGCTAGACTACTCTACGCATTTTTGGAGAGCATTGTTGGTTGGGGCCTCTACGTGCTACCAGGTTTCAACAGGCAAGGGAGGTTGGTGTCTCTGCACACTGCGGGGTTTCAGCAGGTAAGGGAGGAAGCTTGATGGTTGCAGAAACAAAGCACATAGTTCCAGGAAGCTAGATGAGGCTAGGTTTCTTGGGAAAATGGCTAAGTGTGAGATTAGTGAAACATATGCAAACATTGATAGCACTCAACTCTGATCACACACAGACACTTAGTGACACAACGTAGACCATCCATAGTACATAATACATACTTTTCTTGATGCAGCAACCTTCATGACGTGAGTGCATGAGGTGAGTTTGAAACATGTTTATGTGATGAAAACCACTCATATGCACACAATTCCCTTGAAGCAATACAACATCACCTTTGCATGACAAACAAAAACCCTTGTTCCCAAATATGACACATGTTGCATGAAGATAAGAATGCGGCCAACTCTTAAGATCAAGGAGGGAAGCTTGAAATCATCAACTTACCAATCAAGTGACCAAGGATAATCGATTGTAGGATCTGAGGTAAGCTCTGAAATTTGCATGCGAGCCAAAATTTTGGAGGGTGTTTGTAGTTGCTACAACACCTGGCAACACACTAGTAGAACTCCATCTCTTTGTATGGACCTTGTTTCGTGAAAAGTGAGTCTAACCCTTCTGAAAGTATTGTTCGGTTCTTTGATCATCGTAGTTGCCACATGAGCTTGTTTGAAGGATGTAGTCCCTACCATTCTCTTGATCGGTCAACACACATTCCAAGCCATGTCAACCCAGTTGTTTCGATTGGGGATGATAGGTATATTGGTGCACAAGTAATATGACAGTTAGAGTTTAAGTTTCATCTCTAGTGTTGCTCCACTGCCAGTAGGTCTAGACAGTAACATGGCGGAATCATGTAGGAACACAAGCATCGCTGCGCTACTAGTGAGCCTGGTTAGTGCCCCGGTGGAGTTACATTCATCTCCTCTCTGCACAGGAAGCCTTTCTCTTCTTTTTCCTTAATAATTTTTTCAAAATTTTCATATTTTCATAGAACTATGCATAGGCACTTATTGATTTCAGGGGCAGAAGAGGGATCCCGACTTATTGAGAGTAGAAGAGGTTGTTCCTTCAGAGAAGTATGTTATGTATACCTCTGACATACTTGTTAAGGTTTCCTCCCTCACCTTACTCTACTTGACTGAGCTGACACGGAATAACACAAAACAACCAACTAGAGTAGGTGGTGCTAGTTAGATCACAAGCGTTGTGTTTTCACTAAGACTCACTCTAAAAAAAATGTATTTTCCATCAAGGCATCATCAACTGAAGACAACAAGTTCTTCATAAAGAGAGAGGAAAACAGATAACTAGATGTTGATAGCTATACAAGTCCTCTTATATTCACCCAGCCTGTCTTGAGATCCAAACATAGTTTCATGAGAGGCTAACCTATAGGTACAAGTAAGAAAAGAAATAAAAAAGTAAAATCAAAAGTAAAGTGAAAACAAAACAAGTAAGCAAATAAAGAAAGTAAGAAAACCAAAGCAAGTAAGTAAGAAAGAAAACATGCAAACCAGAATTCAAATCAAAGCAACGGAAAGAAGCAAACACTACTCCTACTCCTATGCTAAATACTAATATTTCCAATGAATCCACTGGCACATTGGCACCCATGTTGGTGAAGGAATGGTTCGCAAGAAGCACAGTCAAGTGAACCAACAAACATAAAAGATACAACAATGAAAACCAACATGCTTCGAGTTGTAAAACATCCACAGAAAAGAAAAGAGTGAATGTACAAGACAGACATTCTGCGAACTTAACGTGGTGTTGTGACACACTGCATGCAGATGATAAACATGTACACTCTTTTTATTGTGACATACAAGCACACCTGAGAAATAAAAATAGCCTGTGCTTTGCAAGCATGCTCGCTGTGTAAGATTCCTCCAAAGCTTGAGTGATGGGATCATTCGATCTGAGTGGAGGAAGCGAAATCTGGGTGTTTGGTTGATCTTTAATGTGGAGCGGATAGTGATGAGGAGCCTCGGGTGTTTTGCAAATTTTCTAATCAGAAGTGGAACTAACCTCAGGACAACGAGGACCTGACATAACCATCAACTTAGGCTAAAGTGCCTCGATAGCCTGCGGGGTTTCTACTTTGTCAATATATAGGTCATTGGAGACCAGTGTCTTATATAGATTAATAACGAGTGAATCAACATCATGATCAGATGAAGAAGTATAGAGATCACGATAACCAAGATCAGAAAATTCAGGATGTTTGTTGGCATCCTCATGATTTGATGAATCACACAGAGCGGTAGATGAGAAGCAAGAATATTCATCCTTTGCATTTCCGGAAAAAATAGATGAAAAATCAAGTGGATATTCAATGAATAATTTGTCCTCTCCACTGTCAAATTATGTACTAACATCCAATGTGTTCTGGGAATGATTGTAAGTAGATGCATCTATGGATGGATTTACAGAAGGAAAATCAGAGATAACAGAATCACCAATGATGTCAAGAAAAAGCGGAGGAGGCGTGGATAGAAGGAGGTCATCCTTCATCATGGGTTCATTCTCAGATTCTCAGTCATACTCTTCATGAATGACAACGTAGGTTGGTTATGCAACATCAACTCTATCGATGGCTTGATCCTCGTTCATAACATGTGTAGAGTTCGGAAGAGAAGAACACAAGACAGTGCAATCCAGACGATCAGCAAAACGTAGAGACATAGGTTGAGGTAACAAGTGTGTATGACAGCTCATGGGCTTCCCAACCAAATCTGTGTATTTATTGAATAAACGTGTGTGCATGTTCTCCCACATCACTCTGTGGCGGTGGAGATGTTTGATGAGGGGAAGGCGGACAGTCACTTGTGACAGTGACTGTGTCTTCTTATGATTGTGTAGCTCCATCACCAAAGTATGTCGAGCGGGGTTTAAACTTCAACTTCATATTGGGACAAAGTGATTTATAAGGAAATATTCAAATCTTTCCATGAGATATTGGAATTTCATCTAATTTTTCAGAGCTTCAAACATGAATAGACGAAAGCACTGCGAAAAATACATAGGTGATTCATGCGAGGCCTTCCGTTGTTTTAACAATTTTTTATCAAGTGCTTCAAGATCAAAATGGCGAAAAACAAATTCAATTATATCATTGAACAACTTGAATGAGTGCACGGAGTTATGAGGCAATATGCCACACCATCGCAATGGGTGGTTGCAAAGTGTGTGTGCGAGCAGCGATCAGAGCTCTATTTCATGAAAACCTTCCACATTCTCCATGAGCGCATGGAAGTCATCTAAGTGCTCAGGCCACGCCACTTTGCCTTCACCATCATACATGATTTTTGACAAGTCATTCCACAAATCCCTCTCGACGTGAAAGTTATGTCCGTTGGACACACATTTTGGAGGGTGAACTATAACAAACTCCATGATAAATGTGCGAAGATTCAACACAGATTTTGAAGACTCAGCTTGTAATCTAGCCCTCCTCCTAGCCCAAAAATGTTGACGGTGCTGGACCCACCAACATCATAGGATCTCCCCAGTATGAAGTCCCAACTAGAACTCACACCGTTTAGTGTAAGAGTCCCATCCGATATGATGGCCTGGTTGCCATTATCTTAAAGATATGCCTTAGCTCTTACTTGTCAGCACATGAGAGTGGTTTGCTTTGTCTTCAAACAACGAGGTTCGCGTGCCTAGTGAGTACTAGTGTTACTTGTGTCAAGGTTCTTTCACCGCGTAGAGAGAGGGTGGGAGTGAGTCTTAAGTCAGAAGGGATGAAGTCCCAACTCTGTTAGAGACACACAAAACAATAGGACATGCACAACTTCCGGAGGAGAAATCCACACGGATGTGATCACCACAACACACAAGGGAAAATATCACGTACAACACCCAGCACGACAATCTACGTGAGTGCGACGATCTTTATAGCAAGTTTACGTGAAAGGTTTTGTCTGATGTATGGCAAGGTAACCAACACGGGTAGGACAACGTTAACACTTATACAACACATTTTCATAAATATCGGTATTAGAATAGTTGAATGAGTTTATTGTTTAACATAGGTTAAAGAAACACATATTACAAGTGTTCAATATTAATCTTACAAACAGTGACAACACATGTCTAAAAACGTGATGGCCTGTTAGCAGGATTCTGAATTAAGTGAAAGTTTCAAGACACATCGGTACACCATTACATCACTAACCCTGATGGCAAGGCATTGGAGCCACAACTCACTCCTCAAAGAAAATATTACAGACTCTCAAGGCTATGTGGGAGGAGCCAAGGTGAAAAGTCCATTACATGTACAAATGAGGGCTATTTGTAGCCAAGGGTAAAACTAGCCCTTGTGACTGTTCGACTTCCCTCATGACTGTTTGACTTTCATTACTTTTCAACTTTACATGACTCTTCAGATCACAAGTGGGTCTCTTAGACTTCCATGTTTCATTACATTGATTTACAACAGTACGACCCACAGTAGCGATGTGGCCGACACGACTCATGACATGACTCGACATGACAATGCACGTAGGTTCATGTTGGTGGTGGTGTGCATGTCGAGCTACAGTGCTACTGAGTGATGGATGTCCTCTTGGTGTACCATAGATTCACCTCTGCATGGAAAGATGTGTAAAGTCCTCGATGGTCATTGGGTTTGCTTGATGTTGCATGTGCACATTTCTCCTTGCTTGTATCTTGGCATACTTGACATGTTCATCTGTTTGGGAAAATTTCTTCCTGTATGTTCATTTTTTCGTCCATCCACGAACACATCCTCGCATGTTTGTTCGTTCACAAACACTCTGCGCATGTTCGTCCGTTCGTGAAAAGTTATTATTGCATGTTTTTTTGTTTTCTCATCTGCAAACACATCTCCTTGCATATATCGTTTGTTCATTTGTTTGCGAACACATCCTTTTGCATGTACTCCCTTTGTTGATCCCATCTATTGTCAGGTCATGTCTATTCATGTACCTGTATCTATAATCACTCATGACGTGACGACATCAAATCCATAAACCTCCTAGTCTACCATGATGCATGGTCATTCGCTTTTGGATGCAGGTGATTGAGAGAGAGGACAAGGATGCATAAATGCACGAGGCAATTTTCAAGCTGGGATGAGAGCTCCAGGCACTACTGGTGAAAATTGTGTAGAGGTCAGTGAGAGAATGAGAAGGACAACTAGGATCAATAGTGACTATCTGTAGGATCTGGCTCGGCTGGAGGACAAATCTGGTCAATTTCTGCAGGGAAGCAATGTGGGAAATAGAGGGCTTTAGCGACAAAAATTGTGTAATTTCTTGAGGGAGCTGGCTATAGGCTGCATGAGGCTTGGCAATAAAAACTGCGTAATTCCTGGAGGGAGATGGCAGCGGGCTGCGGGATTGTTGGAGACAAAAACTACGCAATTGATGGGCGGCTAACCTGTTGAACACCTCTGCATGATTTCTGAGCTGAGTGGGATGCTGGGAATCTGAGGGGCTTGCTCATGAAATCTACGTAGTTTTCTGGGTGAGCATTTGGTCGGGTGTCTAGTTGGTTGGCTAAAAAAATTGCACAATTTCTAGAGGGAGATAGGGATGGGGACTGGGTGCCTATCTGACCTGTATGCACAATTCTCTCAGTCAATGGAGCGGGAAAGGTCTATAGATTTTGTGCAATTTTTTGGGGGAGTGAGTCCTAGGGTGACTGCCCAGTCAAACTCTCCAATTGACCAGCAGGAGGGTTGGTTGATTTGCTTGCGAGTAGCACAGATTAAGATGGCTTGCTGACGAACGTTTACATTGTTCCGAATGACATTTGGTCTAGTCGATTTCAAGATTGCATAGTGCAGGATGCCTGGGAGACAACCTCAAGCTTTGTGCAATTCTGGGTAGAAGTACATGTTCACTGAGGGTTGAAATTATGCAATGCAACTCAGCCAAGGTCTGTTTGTTGGAGGGTGATCTGGTCGTCAAAAGTTTAGCAAAATGACTAAGTGTGTGAGCAACTGAACTTGTGCATACATGACCTTGTGAACACACACTGAACATGACACGAAAATAAGAATCCTCAAACCATCAAGACAACATATACTCAGTGTGATTGACCAACGGTGTGAGCGACAAGTGCAACACTTATGATATATTGTTGAACGACCATGACGATGCTTGCGCGATAGTGCATACAACATCATGTGTGAGTGCGATATATGTTTACATAGTGAACACAACTCAAACACAACCTTTAACATCACCATAGGGAGGTTGCAAGCATGAAATAGAAATCAACATGCAGAAGACGACAGTTGGTCGAACAAATGAAAAATTAGCAATACATGTAGAAGAAACACATAATATTACTTTTCGTGTTTGCGCACATGGATGTTACTAAGGACAGGGTGATATGACAATGACAATTAGTCCTGCAAACTCAACTAATAAGTGTACTTCAAAAGATGTTTCGTACTTACCATACTTACCCTCAAGATGATCATGCATCCAATAGAGTTTGCATGTTGTCTTGATCTTTTCCATTACTTAGTTCCTTGGTCCTTCTCCCCAATTCCTTGGAAGCAATTTTAGCATGTCACCTTTTGTTGTAGTCACTGAGAGGTAGATTTGAGAAATTTCAATGGATAGTGACTGCTACCAGAATGAGGCCCCTAGAGGCCCGCCTGCACAATCTCTGCATGCAAGACTGACAACACAACTTGGAAAACACTGTGCATTTTTTAGGCTCAAAGCACTGTTGTGAGACAGGGGTCCCAGGAGGACACCTCTGTGCAATTTCTAAGTGCAATGCATATGGACTGGTTTGCACATTTATGGAGAGCAGTGATGGTTGGGGCCTTTGCGGGTTGTCAGGTTTCAGCAGGCAAGGAAGGTTTGTGTCTCTGTGAATTGCATGGTTTCAATAGGCAAGGGAGGAAGCTTGATATTTGCAAAAACAAAGTGCATAGTTTTGGAAATCTAGATGAGGTTAGGTTGCTTGGGAAAATGGCTAAGTGTGATATTAGTGAAACATATGAAAACATTGATAGGACTCGACTGTGATTGCACACGGACACATAGTGACACAATGTAGACCATCCAAAATACATAAGACATACTTTTCTTAATGAAACAACCATCATGACGTGAGTACGTGAGGTGAGTGTGAAACATGTCTATGTGATGACAACCACTCATACGCACACAATTCCCTTGATGCAAGATAACATCCCCTTTGCATCACAAACAACAACCTCTATGCTCAAATATGACACATGATGCATGAAGATGAGAACGCGGGAAACTCTTAAGATCAAGGAGGGGAGCCTGAAATCATCAGCTTACCAATCAAGTTACCAAGGATAATCAATCGCAAGATCTAAGGTAGGCTCTGAAATTTGCATGCGAGCCAAAATTTTGGAGGGTGGTTGGAGCCACTACAACAGATTACTACTTGCAATGCCTTTCACTCTTCCAGAATTCTTAAATCTATAAGAGCGAACAAGCAAGCAAATGGAAATGCAATGGAAGGCAAGCCTACAAAAGGAATTGTCTCAAAAGAATCTTCGACTTCACAAGAAAGAATGGATGCCAAACCTGACCATTCCCATTTCGAAAGCCCCCAAGGGAGAAAGTCAAAAGGCAATAATAATAGCAAACCTAAGGCAAACAATATTCTAGTTTTGGAAATCTAGGACCCAGATGTGGTAGCCTACAGAGACTACATGCAGGAGCATGCAGTCATCTGTAAATTCATGGGAATATGTTCCATAGGAACAACGTTGGACTGGTGGATTTAGACAAAATTATGAACTAAAGGAGAGATCAGACTGCAACTTGGATCGAAGGGATTCTTCACGGTCATTTTTTACTTCCTGTAAGACAAAGATTGTATATTCGAAGGAGTCCCAATTTCTACAACTCGGTTGGGCTCTATATGTGTCATTGGAAGAAGAATTTTACCCCTGAAAAGGAAGAATTTACTGGAGTCTTGGTATGGTTTAGGTTCTACTTGTTGCAAACAGAATACTGGTCACCGTCAGTGCTAAAGAGAATAGGAGATGAGTTATGGGAACTATTGTATAAAAATGTCAGAGGGAACCAGGAATGGTTACTATGTCTCCTATAGAAGAATATGTGTTTACATGGATATTTCAGGTGCTCTACCAGAGGCAATCAAGTTAGTCTTCAGAGATGAAGCTTGGCTCCAAAATATTGAATATTAACATATACCATTTAGATGCAGAAAATGCCATGAACACAGGCACCTATTCAAAGACTGCCCCCAGAAAAAGGCACAACAAAGCAACACTCAAGCCCAAAAGAAGTTAGATGAACAAGGTGTCACCAAGGTGGGACCCAAAAATAGGCACAACAAGAAGACTCAAGGTAAACAAGGTCAATATCAAGTAGCCAGCAAAAACAAACATGAAGCCCTACATGAAGACCAAGAAGAACCAATCTTAGGTGGGAAAAATGAGGCAAAAAACCGAAGGATAATCCAAAAATCAGCAAATCAGACACAACTAGAGGATCATTCCGAGAATTTTCAAGCAGGGGAAGACCAAATTCCAAAGGACACCGATATGGAACCAATAATAATAGAAACTTCACCTGAATACCACACAATAGAGGAAGCCCTCGAAGGATTTGATCTCATATCCATATCATAAAAATGGAAAAAAATGACTTAGCGGCCATACTTGATGAGCACATATGGAAAATAGAGGGAGCTTAACTTTTCCAAGAAGAATTAAACAAGGTATGTTCAGGAAGCTCCCAAAGTACCTAGTACACAAAGGAATACTGGCAAACATGACAGTCAAGTAGTACAACCCCAAAGGACCCAGTGGAAAAAGAGGAAGAAAAACCACAGGCCAACTCCTCTAGGAACTTGGATAAATACTTCTCAAATGTAAAATCTCTCACTCTAAACCCCCATATTTATTAATGCATTGTATCTCATGGAATATAAGAGGCTTAAATGGTCTAGGAAAAACAAGAATCCTAAAACATAGACTCATCATAGACAAACCATACATTGTTCTCATTCAAGAGACTACGATTGTCATGGAGAACCCTAAGACTCTTCAAAATGATTGCTTCAAAAACTATAGCTACATCGCCAATTCAACAATTTTTACTGCAGAAGGGTAACTGCTTCTATGGAAGAGCTCACTTTATGAGCTAACCTCATCTGTTGCAATGAGAAGCTCCATCATTATAGTTATAAATATCATTGGTTCCAATGGTAATTTATGTGTAGCAAACATATACTCTCCCCATAAGGTTGCTGAGAGAATTCAAATGCTACACATGGTCATGAAAATCATTGATACCATACCTATGCCCTACAAAATAATTGGAAGGGATTTTAATATGGTCCTAAATCTTGATGAAAAGAAAGGAAGGATTCACAAGTTGGACAAATACTCAAAATTCTTCCAAGCAACCATTGACAAGCTTAGTCTAATTGACATCCCAACTGTAAATGGGACTTTCACTTGGAACAATAGAATAGGTGGAGTAAGACAGATCACTTCTAGGCTAGATCATTTTCTACTCTCATAAGCCATTTATATGACCTCTTGGGAGATTGAAGCTCACATCCTCCCCCAAATGGGTTCACATCACTGGCCTATATCACTGAGAGAGCACATCTCATCGGGCCCCAAAAATCGACCTTTCCATTTTAAGACATTCTAGCTTGAGCACCTAGACTTCATTGAAAACTTGAAGGATTAGTAGGAAGGATTACCACCCCAATCAGGTACAAGAATGTACCAATACCAGCAAAATATAAACTTCATAAAAAAATATAATCAAATTTTGGAATAAATAGGTCTTTGACGACATCTTCAAAGACAAAAAAAGAACTGGAACAGAGCATGTAAGATCTCCAACAAAGAATCATCCGCAATGGCATCACTGACCAAATGAAAAAGGAAGAAATGAGCCTCCACAAGAGGTGGGAAGATAGAGTCTTACAGGAGGAGAAACTTTGGCAACAAAAGTCTCGAATACGATGGCTCAATTGTGGTGAATGCAATTCTTCCTTCTCCATGAATTAGCACAGGAGACATAACAGAATCCTTGGTCTCAAATTTAAGATGGAAGTACTATCCATACTCATGAGAACATATCGAATGAGCTAAATGAATACTTCAGCAAACTTCTAGAGGAGCCCAGGGTTGATAGAACCCAAGAAATCAGGGAAATCACTCACAACATCCCTAGCATCCTCAACCAGGACTATAACAAAATTCTTCTAAGGGAATTTTCAATGCAAGAAGTGGAGGAGGTTGTAATGTCCATGCCCAATGAGAAAGCCCCTGGAAATAATGGATTCATTGTTGATTTTTATAAATCTTGGTGGCCTTTCTTAAAAGAGGAATTTCGTGCTCTGGTGGAGGACTCCATAATCAACAAAATTGTTTTAAAATCTCTTAATGCCACCTTACTCACTCTCATTTCTAAAGAAGAAGGTGTCAATTCTCCGAATCACTTCTGTCCTATTTCCCTCTGAAATGTAATCTACAAAATCATCTCTAAGGTCCTAGAAAAATTAATCAAATCTGTCCTTCCCCTCCTTATATATTCAAACCAATCTGGCTATGTGGAGGGAAGACAAACAATGGACAACATTATTCTATCTTATGAATTGATTCACTCTCTCAAAGCTCAAAAGAAACCTATCATGATTATGCAACTCGACATGTTGAAGGCTTTTGATAAAATAAGTTGGGATTACATGGAGGAGGTCCTAAAGGCCATTGGATTCAATCAAGACTATATAAATTGGACCATGGCCATGGTTTTTGTAGCCTTCTTCTCCATCCTAATTAATGGCTCCCCCTCTAAGCCTTTCTACCCCTTCATAGGTATAAGATGGGGAGACCCCCTATCTCCCTTCCTCTTCATTATGGCAGAACCCTAAGGGCATCTAAATTTAATAACCCTCTTGTTGGCCTCAAGCTTCATAATAATTCCCCCTCCTCGACCCATAAACAATCTGTAGATGATACCCTATTAATGGGCATCCCCATAGTCAAGGAAGTAGTTACATTCAAAGAAATTCTCAAATGTTTTTCGGGTGCCTCAGGAACATCTATTAACCTCGAAAAAATTATGCTTCTTCAACACTCCCATTGCCATTCAAAGAAACATCACTAGAACTCTTGGATTTAAAAAATGTTCTCTCCCATCCATATATCTAGGTTTCCCTTTCACTAACAAATCCTTCAAAAAATCCAATTGGGAGGACCTTCTCAATGGACTTCGCAAAATACTTTCGAATTGGACATTTTTCTCTCTTAATCTGGCGGGTAGACTGGTCTTGGTTAAATCAATGTTGTAGACTATTCCTTTGTATCTATTTTCTGCTCTAGCATCCCCCAAGTCAGTCATCAATGCCATCAGATGCATTCAAAGGAAATTTTTATGGAGGGGATCAGACACTAAGAAAAAACGGGCTATTGTAGTCTGCGAGAATGTCTACAAACCAAAATATACAAGAGGGTTAAGTTTTAGGGATCCAGATATTCTTGGGAAAGCCCTAGGGGCCAAAACAAGGTGGCATTGGCTAGACAACCTGCATACACCTTAGGGTCTCATCTAGAGGAAAAAATATGCACCTACTCACTCAAAAGATGATCTCATCAGGCTTACAGGTGACATCAAAGGTTATGCGATTTGGAATCAAGCTAGGGACAATAAAGCTATCATTCAAAAGCATAGATTTTGGGATATTGGTAATGGAGAAAAATCCCTATTCTAGGAGGATGCATGGCAGAAACTACCACACTTAAGTAGGGACCAGTTTACCTCTCTTTGCACTGTTATAAAAGATAAAGGCAAGAACATGGTTGCTCATTACTGAAAGCTAGCATCGAAATGGACAAATGGAAATACTGGATGGAAGCCAAAGACTAGGAACCTTTGCACATCGGTTTTGACTGGAAAACCTTTGTCAACACCATTTAAGAAAGACAATACAATTCAACAGAGGAGAGGATAAGATTAGATGGGGTAAAAATCTAGCCGGGAATTTCAATCTCAAAGAATCCTATGGATATATGGCAAACCATGACTGTTATAGTAAATTTTGTCTCATTTGATTAATCAGCCTCTAAACTAGATCATTCACATCCTTTTTCCACTTTACATCATCATTGGATAAATCCCTATGCATGACTCTCTCATTCCCGAGAGAATCTTCCCTAAACTACATCATCTGAGCTAGTTTTAGGATCAACACTCCCTAGCCTCTTACTATATTATGTTCACCTATAGGTTACTCCACTGTGGCCTACGTTGATCACCTACATGTTCTCCCCTTTGCACCTACATTGGTTCTATAAATTCAGGAAAAAGAGAGAGAATCCTGAAGCCTCCATTTCCAAAAGCTTCCAGGATTTGTTGTAACCATTTAAATCAGATAAAACTTTCAAATCCTATCCTACCCTACCTTGAAGTTTCCATCCCTTATCCTTAGATCTCATTCTCCCATCAAGAGTGGATCTCAATCCCAAGGTTGGTAAAAGGATAATAACTCCCAACTTACCTCACTCCTCTATATAGTTACAACCTTCCATATGCAAAGGGTTGGCTTTCGGAGAGTGATTCTACCCTTATATTGTTGTTGTGAGAGTTATATTTTCATGCATTTAGGGTGATTGGAGGTGCACTTTGTGACAAAGGAAGGACAAGTCAACAACTTGGAGGATCTCTTCTACAATATCAACACCTATTTATGGTTGTAACTCACTCCATTTACATCAATACAAATAATTCTTTGTTTTCCCATATGTGATGTTGTTATTCCATGTATTTCAATACCATGTTGATCTATTGAATAAAGTATATAGATGATGCTACATAGATCTCGTAGTTTCTTGTCTTGTGTTGTCTGGTTGTGTAGGTTCTAATTTTGGAAGCTAGAGCTAGGATTGGAGCATTTAATCCAAAGGAGTGAAACAATACAACAAATTCCAAGTAGGTTGCATCCCTTAATCTACTTACTTTAAGGAAAGCATTAGGTCCTTTGTATTTCTATTATTCTAGTTTATTCCACTAGATGTAGGGGAGACATTTATGTTCATAGTCATAAATCCCGCATAATAATGACCAACTTCAGCCTCATAAAAAATGGAAATCTCTATGGAACAAACAATTGTGGCCCAAAATTACTCTTTTTCTATGGCTAACCATGCATAGGAAGGTTCTAACATGGGACAATTCATGGAAAAGAGGATTCAATGGTCTGTCAAGGTGCCCTCTCTATGAAGTGAATGAGGAAACAATTATCCATCTTTTGAAAATTTGTGATTACACCAACCAACTTTGGAAGTGGCCTGAGGTTATATTCAAAACTTTTGACAAGGACAGGGCTTCCATCCTTAGCACTCTGGACAATTGAAGACCTTCAAATTCCCCACATCTGATGGTTGATAGGGCCTGGAACATTATCTCGGGTACTATATGTTGCGCATTTTGGAAAGAGAAAAATGCTAGAATATTCAAAGATGAAAAAACCTGGAAGAAGGCCTCGTCACCTCAATTAAACAGACTATTCGTGAATTGATCGCCATCTTTAAATTGTCAAACTTCAGTGGTCCCCCTCATCCTATTGATCAGAGAATATTGTACTCCTCAAGTTGCACCCTACCCCTTAGAAAAACAAGACTCCGGTGATGGAAAACCTAGATGCCCCCTGTCACTGGTATCCTCTCGAAAAACACAGCCTCAAATTGAATTACAATGGAGTTGCTAAAGGTAATCATAGAGTTGTTGGATTTGGGGGAGTTTTCATAAACTCAGAAGGGGAAATAATTTGGATATACATAGGTAGCCTGGGCATCGCTACCAACAATGCAGTCGAACTCCAAGCTCCGAAACACAGTCTTGACATTGCCAAAGTCTAGGGATTTTGACCTCTCATCATGGAATGAGATTCAACTCTAGCTACCTAGGCCTGTCAGAAACTCCAACAAGTCACGACAGTCACCAAAGTCATGGACAACTGGAGGCTTAGCAAGACCTTTCATCGCATCAACCACCATGTCAGAGACATGAGTGGGATCTACTTCTAGGCCATTAGTTGGAAGGATAAAAACTTGGCCGATAGGTTTGCCAATGAAGGTATATCTCATAGCACAAGAATCTAGTCCCTTGCATGGAGGGATCTGGAGGAAGGAAACCATCTCACAAAAAGATAGAAAAGATAGCTAAACACCTTAGAATTCAGCCTCTTCGAGGGGGCAACCTCCTTTGCATTACACAAATGAACAATACTTGGATGATTCAAATGAAAAAACCTCCTTTCTATATAAATCAAGACAAAGGAGTACAAGAGAGCCTCAATACTAAGATCACATGTCAATCTCTCGGATAGGATCAACACAATATATCATCTTAAATAGGTCATCAGGATTGTGAAGCTTTAAATAATAAAGACAAAGGAGTACAAGAGAGCCTCAATACTGAGATCACATGTCAATCTCTCGGATAGGATCAATACAATATCCACATACCCTCATGATGAATTCCTCCACGAGCAGCATTTCCAATTCTTCTCATGAGGAAAGAAAATTCCATATTGCAATGATCTTTTAGAACTATCGCCTACATGATCCCTCGACTAGTACCATTTATCATTCTCTCATGACTTCTTTGTACCTTTCTATGGTTGTAATTAATGGCACATTAGTGGCTTCTACTTTCCCTCCTACCTCGGTCGCTCACTCCTCCGATGAATAACTTGACCCGCTTGCTTCTCCCCACTACTCTTTTGTCCCTCTAACCTTCTCTTTCATCACCTCTGTTATGAATTTTCCTCTTGATTCCCCTCTCATCCTTATCATGGCTTCTCATCAAGGCTCGACCCCTACCCCTAGCCACAGTCGAGGTCACAACAATGAAAGGAAGGAAAATCCCAGTATGAAGCCCCACACTAGATATGATACTTTGGTGAGAAGATTCTCCCTCAACTATGTTGTCTCTGTTACCCCTGAAACCCAAGAGCACATACACAATCTCCAGCTCCAGGCACGCAATATCAAAAGGTGGGTGACCACTAAAGAGGTAGTCACTCAATTCGAGTGGATACCTGACCCAAGCTTCACCAGGGCAAGGGATAAGTTACATAGACATACCATCAAGCTCTCTTAGTAGCTCCAAACCATGCTCGACCTCGCATTTCAAGAACAATCTGAAACTTATAAAGCACTGTAGGCCAAGTTAGATATGCCGAGTCACAAATTTACAATCTATGTGGAATTGGTCCATCATAGTCACTTCATCACAAGGGATTCTCCCCACTATGCCTTACTCAAGCATCACATCCTCACCATGCAGTCCAGTGGCAGAATCTCTCTGAGCATGAAAAGAGAGACAGTCGATGCCTCCACCAACCACCAGGTTGTTGAGGACGCCCCAACTGGTAGTTCTCCTAAGAAGCCCATCAGGATGGAGGAAAATCCTTCAAACTACCAAGCTTAATGAATCTCTGCATTTATGGTACTCTCTACATGTTAATGGTACTCTCTGTGTTTTTTATTTTCAAATTACTTCTAGTTGTCACTCTCTCAGGCCATCGGGAAATTTTTGTAATTTTTGTAAGAATGGCAAGAAGAAATTCCATCTCACCTTTCAGCTCAGAGGAAGGGGCTCTTGTTGTAACTATTATAAGAACTACAAGAAGAAATTGTGCATCTGGCGTAAGAGCCCCAAGCTCGAGACACCCAAATCCGACTGTAATTACCACTTTTGATATAATAGAATCATTCTACTTAAATATATTATAATTATATATTAATATAATATATTATATATTATATTATATATAGAAATTTTAAGAGATCTAATAATTTATTAATTCATTTTAAAAATATTAAATAATATTTATCATCATTGATTGAAAGAAAAAAAGAAGATTTTTAAAATAAAAACAAACTTTCAAAAAATTTATAGCTGAGCTAGTGGTTTAACCAATCCTAAGAAAATGAAGTACGATTTAAGTGAGACATTTTTTTGTGTTCAAATCTTGTTTTGTGTTGTTTAAAATGGTTTTTTAACTACATATATGGATTCAACGCCCTCAAAAACCCCTAGGGAACTTCGATTGTGAAGATTTCACCTGTAAAACTTGTAATTTCAATGAATTCCTAAGGGATTCTAGACAAATTAGATAGGAAATAAAACTTTTCAAAAAGTATCACTTAAAGACTACTAGTAAAAGAACAATAAGCTAAGCGACGTATTCACTTTGCTATACTAAAAAGGTAGTGGATGAAAAGCACTTTCTTTAAGAATCTTGTCAACACCCATAATAAATATTAAAAATCCATGGGGATTTGAAGAAACCACCTCCAATCTATTTCATGATAAATAAAAATCATAAATAATTTAATTCCTTCTTTTTTTTATTAAAATGAGCTTTTAATGAACAATCACCTTACTTGCTATGGGACAAAACTATAGGTGTAAACTATAGTTCAATCCCATATTTAATTCCCCCTTTTCTTTTTGGATGAAAATGAGTTTTTAATGAACAATCACCTTACTTACTATGGGAAAAAACTATAAGTGTAAACTATAGCTCAATCCCATAGTACAAAATCATGAATCTAAACCATATTTCGAATTAAATTTGAGTAGAAAGAAAATGTGAATGCACCAATAGAAGTGTGCATGTGTGAAAGGAGGAAAAGTGTAATGGAAATTTGAATGTCGAGGGATAACATGTATGGATATGTGTCAAGACCTCGAGTTTGCACCAAGACCAAGCGAATGCATGTCACTGCCCATGCCCACTTGAAGTGGCGAAAAACCAAATTATGAATCAAAGTGGGGACCACGAGGGTGTTTTGTTGACAACACAGTGGCAAGTGCCCTAGGAAAGCTCACATAAAGGCAAGGCGCCTGGGTGCCCTTGGTCGAATGGGATGTGCACAGATGGGTGACTCTGGGTGACACGACCGGGCAAACCAAATGAAATGAGTGATGTGGACTCGAGGGGAATTGTATGCAAAGCACAAGGGTGCATGCCCTGGCCACTCCCATAAGAAGGTGGGGTGCCCAAGTGACCAAACATGACTTGCATGACACAACGACGAGTGAGTTGAGAGACACAATGGGTAGATCGAGGAAAATGTGCACAAGTGTGGACCGAACAACATGGTAAAGGGGTGTCATGACCAACACAAGGGTGACGAATGGCATGGAAATTGAACTAAGTAAGAAGAAATGAAGGCGTGTGAATGAAGGAAATGATGGGAGAATGATTAGCATATGGTGCATGACAAGAAAATGTTGTGCCTTGGGCGTACTCACATGATGAAGGGGCACATGTAGCCTAGCCATTCCCCACCAAAGGGAACTAATGGCCAAAGTAGTTGTATCACCATTTTTTTTTTGAACTTTCCATAGAAAACATTATGGCAGCTGTTATGGACCTTAAATCCGAAAGGCAAGAAAGGAATATTGTCGAAAAGGCAAAGGAAGAATTGGAGTCTTCATTGAACAACTTGAGGAAGATTGCATATGATAATACCAAGAAGAGAGATGAACTTACAAGGTAAAGGAATGATTCCTTCCATCAAAAGGCACAAGCTTGGAGATATAAAAGAAAATATTGTCAAGCAATTAGTTGAATCTTTGAAATCAAATAGAGAGGAAATTAAGAGAAAAGAGTCGAGACTTGAGGATACTATTTTGGTGATTGAATTTGAAAAGCAAATAATAAATATTACTGAAACAATGAAAGCAAATTTGGAGAATTCATATAGCCACTTGAAGATGATTCCAGAGAAGGAACACAAGAAAAATGATGAATTAAAGAGGCAAAGATATGATGAATTAAAGAGTCAAAGAGATGAAGCTCTTTATCAAAAGAATGAAATTTGCAGAGAAAACACAGATATTGCAAAAAAAATAGATGAAGTGTTTGCAAAAAAATTCCAGGCAACCATCGTATAGCTTGAGTGTGAAAGTTAATCAAGGTTGTTGAAATGGAAAAGGTTGGTTTGCAGGCCCGGTTCAATCGATTGAAGTGATGGAATCAGATGAGATAAATTCTAATAGATGTTGGAAATAATACTGAGGGGGGGGATGAATCAGTATTATAAAATTCTTTTCAACATACCTTCCTTAATTTATTGATCATTAACTTGTATATAATAATGAGCATGAAACAAGAAAAACAGATAGTCACAGCAAAGAACACCAGATATAAGGTGGAAACCCAATGTGGGTGAAAACCACCTGCTGCAATATGTCTCTATCTTTTTTCAATTATAAACTTCTTTTACAATGATTTTGTACTGGTGCAGTCCTTTACCAGTACGCAGGCTGCAACCTACAGAGAGCTACAACTCTCTTTCGTTTTCCAGTCTCTCCTGGAAGGGAGCTACAACCCCCTTTGCTCTTTTACTTCTTTAAGGACCACGTTTCATTAATTTTCAAACTGAATCCATGAACATCAAATAATCATCAAGTACATGAAAATCACCCAATCTCCTTATGCAATGAACCAATGAATCACCCAACTCTTCAGAATGCTGTAAACAGAAAAGAAATACCAGAAATCTAAACCCAGAACTCTGCTGCAATAGATAAAAGACAATCAACAATAGTTTCAAGATAAGACCGCAACTTCACCAATAGGGGCCTGTGTATATCCGCAGCTCTTCTAAGACTGAACTGCGTAGATCCGCACTGATTGTTCTTCTGCTCTACATACTTTTCTTCAGATCCGCACCTTTACTTCTGACTTACTACGTACACCCGCACTGAGCCTTCTTCTCGCCTGCGTACCTCACACTTTTCCCTTTTCTATGCTGCATGTGCCCCACACTGTGCCCTCTCCTGCGTTGTGTACCCCACATTGCACCTTTGGATCGCCTGCGGACTTCTGATTAGGGCCAAATTTACAGTCCTCCAATGTGCCACAGTCAGTCAAATCCACAACTCTGTTCATACGCCTGAGAGATCATGACATGCCAATAGATTCACCTTAAGTTATCTCCTTGAAGTAGATTTAGCTTTTAAAAACAATCACCCAAAATTTCAGATCTTAAGATATTCAAATTTTTCACAAGTGTGTGGCCAAGAGATCTCCTTTCCTCTTTATAGGCAAGCCCTTCTCAATACCATGGTCCAAAACCATAATAACACAATACTATGAACCCAATACTTGGGATCAACACTTTTGGATGCAATAACATGGACAAAAACCATTTGATCAAAAACTGTCAGGCTAATACCATGAACCATTCATGAAGATTCCCATGTGCACGCGCTTTTATGCATTGGAGAGAGAGAAACTAGGGTCCGCACCTTCTGAACGTATCACCTGCGTACATGCACACACTCCTTGGTCTGCGTACCTGCGGGTCCACGACTTCTAGGATTACCTGCGGGTATCTTAATTTCCATGATTTTGAGTGCCTGAACTGAGATCAGCTACAGGAGTGAGTTGCCATCAAGTACAACACCTATACCATAGAGCCAAACTAGAATCATAATGCCAACAATCTCCCCCTTTGGACTTGATGGAAACCTCAAGATCCTCAATGTCATTCTCC
>APFE031097457.1:0-20052 GCA_000404065.3 Pinus taeda
AAGTATCCAATTTACCGGATCCTTGCCATCAAACTTCCTCATCTTGCTTTTTCTTGATTTTATGAGCTCGATCTTGAAACGACTGTAACTCTGTACCTTCAGATCTTTAATTTCTAAAATTGCGACTTGTAGTAGCCCTCAGCGTCCTCTTTCCAATGCCACCAATCTGATCCAAATTGCATTCTCCAGGAAAGAGTTATGCACAATCTCCCAAGATGACCTGATTATAGGCCTTTCTAGAAGAGCGAACTTGTATGAAGTGCCACGTATCACTATTTCAACCTTTCGCACTGAAAAATATATACAAGAAACTACAGTCCGTCTTCTTTCTGTACCTACTTACACAATTTCAATCCAATGCTCAGAGAGAAAGTTATGACGATTTTCCCCAGGTCACCTATTTGGAATGTAATTTAGGAGTATGCAAAAAGACCAACTTCGTCAGATCATATCTCCACAAATATAGCGTGGAAAGCTCTGAAATTCGAATCCAAGATTTAGCACAATTTCTTCTAAAATGGATTTTGTTTTTAGCTTCTGAAACATCGGAAAAAACAAGTTATAGCGAAAATTCCACGATGGCCTGTTTGGAGCAGCAAAACCCTAGAATCCAAAGCTCTGATACCAAATGTTATGAAACCAGCTCAAGAAAAGATAGAAAAGATAGATGACCTTAGAATTCAGCCTCTTCGAGGGGGCAACCTCCTTTACATTACATAAATGAACAATTCTTCGATGATACAAAATGAAAGACCTCCTTTCTATATATAGGAGTCTAAGGGGTCATAACATAACCAGAGCCGACATAACAATAATAATGTAAGGGCACAATAATAATAATAGTGGGCTTCTATGGGGCACAATAGTAACAATATGGGCACTACATGGGTACATCAATATAATAAGTGGGTTGTACTAATAACAATAAGGGGTTACACTAGTAGTATAGGGGCCTAACGACATCTCATGGGGAGGCTAGAATTATCCAAATACTCAAATATACATGAAGGAAGTAGAATTAGTGATCATACAATAAATATAAACAAAATTAAAGGCATAAGGAAGAAACATAAATCGAAAAAGAATGTGTCTTCAATGACAGGTGATCATCTCCCTCTTGAACCAACCTTCAAGTTCCATTACTCTCCATTTTCCATATATCATTGTTTCCTTCATTATGTTTCAACCAACTTCATCAGCAATAAGTCCTAATTGAGACTATCCCATCTAGTGCTATATCAAAATTGTCACAAGTGCTTGAACATCTTCATGTTGATCATGCTAGGGTTTCTAAATTGTATATCTTAGGTATTTGTCATATTCCAGGATTTATTTCAAACCCTAACTTCATAATATCCATCAAATCCTAATAACCAAATGTCCTAGGGTTTCCTTCAAACCCTAGCCTTCTTTTAGGTCTCCTTCATATTATCTTGCTTCGATCATTGGTTTCTTTGTAAGCATGATGATATTTAATGACTTTTCTTCAACCCTACTTTGATTGCATGCGAATTTTTCTTAGGGATTTAGTTTTATTTCCTTTATATATTCTTCATTTACACATTAAATTCACCCCATAACATCATTACATTATTTAGCAACATATGAAACTATATAGAAAGAACAATATCATCATCAATGCAACAAAACATAAAGGAAGAATAGAAGAAAATAATTCACACATAGAAACACCAGGATTGGTTAGAGACCAAGAAATAACCAACTATGGGGGAAACCCTTTCAAATTACTTTTGTTATTAGATTGTCAATTAAATTATCCATATCTTCAACCATACACCTATCCAACAAATCAACTAAAAAACATCCAGGAGATGAACCCAACAATGCTAATAATCAAAACCCTAATTAAAAAGCATGTGATCAAGAGTCACTCTCTGCAACCAACTATTAAAATTTGTGGTTAACTAATGAAATTTATGGTCAACAATAAAACTCAAATCCTAGCTTCCAACCACATGCATAGAGTGATGTGCATGTGATCCGAATTTAAACAGGAACACAACAAATTATAGATATAACCATAAATACATATATTCAATAGAAATAAGACTTCATTTCATTGATATCAAATACTGAATTATGCTTACAAACAGAATGGAAATAAGACTAGCTCAGGCAATGGAAGCTTATCTCTGAGAAGAGATGTGGTGGCTACATGCCTCTAAACTATGTTACAATGAGGCTCAAGGGCATATTTATTATCTAAAAACATTAGAAAACCCTAAACAACCAAAACCCTAACCTTAGGAGATGTAACACCAAGAGTTGGTCAGCCCTGTTGGGGTTAGTTGGGTAGTGAACTTCCTGGGGTCATAATTTGGTCATATTATCTTTTTTTGGCGCGTACGATGCCTTGTTGGAAAGGTCTCTTCGAATACTACAATATTTGTTGCAAGACCCTACCCATGGAGATGGGCTTGCAGCAGACCTCAAAAAAACTTCATTTATGGGGTCAAAATTGCTCTGGATGTTCATGACTCGAAAAACTGCTAAAAATAGTAAATGTTGAAATAAACAAGGAAAAACATGAAACTAACTAGAGGTCTAGGTGGGATAGGTGGGTGTCCACCACTATCCATCTACATCATTCCTCCCCCCATTGTTCTTGTCAACAACCCATCATTTATTAACGTTAGCAGTAAAATATTACTTTAATAAATGGGGACCCTTTTAAAAATATATATATATACCCAAAAATCCAATCCTAACATGTAGGTATTTCTTTTATTTTTAGAATAAATCAAGATATGAAACAAAACCTATAAAACCATTAAAATACTACTTTTTCACATTTAGCATGAAATGCATCACAAATAATACCTTTCTAACCCACCACGATCTATAATGAAACAATAAAAAAAGCAAATGTATATTTGAAAAACGGTCATAATGCTATAAAGTCCTTAAAGCTTCTTTAAAAACCTAAAGTCTTGCTTCGCGACATAATTGTTTATAAAAAACTTATCTTAAGAGGCTACTCCGAAGGATTGTGATCTACAAAATTGTGATGGCATAATAGCCTTCTCGCATTGCATTTCAGTCATACAACACAAGCCTCAACCTATTATATGTTGATATTGCGAAATGCAATCTCAACCTAGACCCACCTCTTATCTTTCCACCTACACATGCGGAGGTCCATTATTCGTTAAAAAGAAGCCTGACAAGTGATGATGCTTGTTTCTCGCATCTCACATTTCACACAAACTCAAAAAATGGTAAGTTAAACAAAAACGAACTATGTAATATAGCAATCTATGATATTGCTTTGCAAATCACAAAATCGCTAAGGCTCACCATCCTAGGAGATTGTTTCCAGATTTACGATGTGAATATTTATGGACATTCAAGTTAAAATATAACGGATCATTAGTGGGCATTTATGAAGAATTAATTGCATTTGTGTGTGAAAGGTCATTTACCATGATTTGATATCTTCTTACATGATTTTAAATAGAACACCTTTATCACCTTTACTAGTTTTCTTCATCAATTCATTCCTACATTCAGTATCATTTTTATCCGAGAAATTGTTCCTCTTGAAACTTTCAGGAAAAAGCCACAAAAGAGGATTCCGAAAGCAATGGTGAAGAAAGGGAAAGAAATCGCCTCTCAAAAGTTGGAAATGACTCCTCTGTTCATGGATACTACATGTAATAAGGAAGCAGGGATGTCTACATGGGAGGCTATGTATCAGTTACTAGAGGAAGAACAACCAAGGATTCTTGAGACAAAGATTACAGTTGATGAGTATGATTCCTCTGATGCTTCCATAACTGAGCTTTCATGCTCATTTCTGCACAACCAAAAATGATCCCCTATACCAACACGATTAAGTGGATCATTGAGAGAGTTGATATATCTGATAGAGAATTCAAAATAGGAGGCCAAGAAGTTATAGGATCTTTCACTCCAGATAACCTAAGGCTTATGTACCACCTACTGGAGCCATAGGTTACCTACAATAGGAAATTTGTTGAGAAATTCGTTAAAGAAAATGAGGACCCAGCGGACTGCACAAAGAATTGATCAAATAATGATGAAAGAATCAAGAAAGGCAAAAACAATATGTATGCCACCGCATCTGTTTGTTCCCCTTTCTGTTTTGTTGCATCTATGCTATGTAAACTATTTGGAAAACTCGATAGTAACAAATTCTCCTCATAATGGTTTCCCTTAATATATGCAACCATTAATGCAACAATAATAGATTGGGCACAAAACCTGTCTAATAATTTAGCTAAAGCAATTATAGAGTATAGAAGGAAAAAAAGTATTGCTTCGAGGGTTTACCCTCCGTTTTTCATGAGTGTTTATGTAATGGATGCTATTTAAATTCCCTCTTATGGGATGGAAGTGGACTATTCGAGATCCACTTCCTATTCACATCCACCACAAAGACATGTGGGAACCCAATTTTGAACCACATTTTTTCCAAGTTTTGTCACGAGGTTATGCTTCCTATCCATATATGAATTTATAACTGAGATGCCCCCAGATTCTCCGAAGAAGCCAATATAGACGTCCTCCCAGTAGCCCGATGGTTCAGGGAAGAGATATTTACATATTTTATAGTATTTGGTAGCATCGCCTCTCCCCATGTTCTCCCTTTCTATGTCTTAGATACATTAATGGCTAGAGAGATAGCCTATCGCACATGAAGTGAAGGAGGGATGAGCAAAACATTGGAGTCAAAGAAGGCCATTTTGCCTCAATTTCTTGTGTCATGTGGAGTGTTTTCATTACATGACCTTGGACATGCATTCAGGGAAGTAGATAATATGTTGTCTCTATGATTACCTAAGTTCCTTGGAAGATAATACGACCCATTTGGTATTGTCAAGGATTTTGCCACTATGGTCAAAATAAATATATTCAGAAATGAGAAGGACCCATTTGATGATGTTTTCTTACAGAAGAATACCTTCAAAGAAGTGAAGCATATGGCACAAATACTTTTTGATCAAGAGGGTCTTGAAGCATTTTATAGCTACAAAGATATTATCAAAGGTCCCATTGTACCAATTGTTAATTGAACCAATAAGGGAGCCCACTCCTAATGTAAGCATACATAGTGACTCTAAGAAAAAATCTAAAACTAATTTTAGAAAGGAATCCTGAGAGAAATATGCCAAGGGATCCGATAAGTCATCAGAAAATAGGAAAAGCAGGAGTAGGGAATCAATCCAAGATACAACCCAATCTGCAAAAAAGACAAATGAACAGACTTTGACCATCAAGCAGACTGAAACCAATAGCTGATAAAGCCTCGGGTAATTAATTTGGAAATGGAGTGGGACAATTTCAACAAAAAACTCAACACATAGGAACAAGCATCGAAGACGCAAATGACACATCAGGAAACAACCCCAGAAATTATAACAGGGGGAACTATGAATACTCAAGAAATAGAACACATTCCTATTACCCCTACCTCTAATATTGTTTGGAGAATAGAATAAATTCCCCCTATTAATGTATTTTACAACCCACGGCACAAGATCGTTGTTAAGAGATAGAGAAAGGAAAGAAAATTGGAATCCACAACTGCTGCCACTCCAGACAATGAGCCAATGGATGTCATTAGGAAAGGCTCATCCACCGACCGATCGGTGAACCTCACCAGACTCTCGCAATTCATAGGTGCATACAATACAACAACCATTGAAAAATAAATAGAGGTACAACTGTTGCTTAAAGAAAAATGAGACAAAATGTTGTCACTCTAACAACAATTACAGCAAGCCAAAACCAACCAACAAGCAGAAATACAATTGACTAAGCTACATCAGGAGTTCCAACAAATGAAAATAGAACACCAAAGTAGCTTGGCAGATAAGGAGGTATAGATACAGAGCATAATAGATATACATAAGGACGACCCAAATATTGATCAGTTTGTCACCAAAGCACTCGGCCTCAACTCGCATCTCACACACCAAAAGGAATTGTTATGCCAAATAATATTGCAGTGGAACTCTCACTGCAAAACAAGCAACAAATTAACAAGCCAAGTTGCAGAAATGCGACTTGAATATGATGAAATTCTTAAAAAGGTTTCAGATTTCATAACTTGGAAAATTTTGAAAATGGGAGAGGAGCTGACATGCCCAAATTGGATGAATCACATAAGAAGATCTTATTTTCAAGTTGGGATTCTCAGCTCAAAGAGGCAGAAAAGGCAACAGAGGATGTGGAAGTGACAACAAACAACGTCATTGAACGTGTAAATGAAAATTTGCATAGTGCTAATCTTGTGGTAGAGATGACCCCTGGTTTCCTTCCGAATGAAAAAAAAAATGAATTAAAGTGGAAACAAGCAGAAGAAAGAGCAGAAGCAATTAGGCAATTGACCAAGTTAAACTAGGAGGCATATTGGCAATATCTGGTAAAGCTATACAACCAGTGGATGACCCTGAGATGCCTAATTGTTTCAACCAAGAAAATGGTGCCAATGCTCCTCAATGTTGTGCTTATAGGACAACTGAAAACCGAAGTCGGCCAACCTACACTCCTCAAGACCATGGTAGATATTTGTGATCTGAAAGATCGAATGTAGGATTAGTCATTATGCACATCTCCATTTTTGTTTTATTTTGCTTAAATTGAGGAAGGTTGTTTAAACCTCCTTAACCTTTTTTGTAATAATCTATTTTTAGTTTCATAAGTTAGTATTTAAATGCCTCTCATGCATTTAGAGAGGGGTCCAGAAATTTTATCAGAAACATTCTTCAAAAGATGCACTTTTGTCCCTTTGAGGAAGTTCTGGCGAAATTAATGGAACAAGATTTATTTTCTACTTGAATTTGAGATCTTCTACTGAAATTGCACTTCTATACCCTTAGATGATGTTGGATGATTTAAATGTAGATCAATATTGCTGGAGTACATGAGTAGAACATATTATAAATGGTACTTTTATCTCTTAATTCTTTTTACCTATGCGTCAAGTAATATATTATCTTCAAGTTATTTATGTATGAAAGTTTGAATTTTTGATTGCCATTATTGCACTATTGTATGATGATGATTTATAGTTTATGCTAAATACATGAATGATTTTTATGAGATATATCTCTCATATTGTTTTGGCTAACTTTTATACAAAATGATCATTGTTAAATAGATTCACTTCTTATTGTAATTGAATGATATTTATTATCGATTTCTTTCAAACATCATTTTAGATCGCATATATCATGTTACTCCCAGGATAGTTATAGTTCGATAAATATTTTTGATTAGGGAAAACTACACATGATTATTAGTTAAATTAGATTAGTTTGAGGATAAGTATTACTCCAAAATCACAAAAACATCATCCCATTAGCATGACCATAAAAATGTATTGGGAAACTAGTCCCATCATCCCCATTCGGAGCCACTATTCCAAATGGAAAAGGAGTTGTCCCAAGGTCTGGACCGGGTGGTTATCCCCCTTGTTGAGGCAACGATTTTTGAGCCTTTAACATATTTGGCGCTAGAAGGAGGGCCATGACTATGAATGGCAAGTAAATCTAAATCTAAAAGCCATTCTAAGAGTAAAACTCCCTCACCATAACCTCCAACTTCTTGTTTGCATTCCAAATCTCCTATTCTCAAGCAAGAAGTTGAAAAGAAAAATAGAGAGCCCACTGCTGAAATCCTAAACAAGCTAGGCAGTTCTTCTTCTAAACCCCTTGAAGTACAATCTCTGATCCAGAAATTGCAGGGGATTTCAATATCTAAAGAAGAATTTGATTTATCCCAAGGCAGTTTCACTTCTCAATGTACCCCATCGCAACCGCTAACTTGAGCACAGAGTGAAAAACTCTGAATCGCACCGTTTGAATTCCCTCTAGCAAGTTGTAAAAGGGATAAGAAAACACCATCAAAATCTCACAGTGAGTTTCTTTCATCATCATCATCCATTCCATCCATATCATTGCAAGATCACACACCCACTTCCCAATTCCAGTTCGTGATTCACACAGGTACGGGAGTTGCACCATCCTCTACCCAATCACCTTCAACCATTGCTTCACCCTGTTTTACTAATATCCCAACAATGGCACAGAATCAACCTCAACCAAGGCCATGGACCAACCCAGGAGCTGTTAGAATGGCTGGACCTTTGTCCCAATTGCCAGCACATCCATAAAAATGGTTACCTAAATTTAACCCTGATAATAGCCTGTTAGTTGAAGAACATATAAATAATTTCATGTTGTCCATTATTTCGAATGGAGTAGTAGAATAAGATGCAGTTGTAATATTATTCCCATATACTCTACAAGGAGTAGCAGGATCATGGTACTTTTCATCACCGTCAGCTCTATTAATAGCTGGAATGATTTTCAAGAGAAATTTTTAACTAAATTTAGAGATGATAGGTTTATAGCAACTTTGATAAATGAGCTCTCCAATTTGAAAGTCGAACCAAAAGAACTTATTAAGGACTTCAAAACATGTTTCAATAAGTTATTGAATAAAATACCTACGACGTCCAATCCTAGTGATGAGGTTTGAAATGAATGGTACATTTCAGCTCTACCTTCAAACACATCCATCTTCGTTGATAGACCTGCCAAACCAACATTAGTAGAAAATGTGAAAGAAGCAATAGCTGTTGAAAAACGTATCTTGGCCGTAGAAAAGAAAAACACATTAGAGGAAAGAAAATCCAGGAATGTAACCTTTAGAGATGATTCTAGGAAAACACCACCAAAGGATCCTTTTGATCTGTAAGGGTTTAAAAAAGTCCTCAAGACCATGTCTAACGAAATGGTTGACATAAAACAACAAGTAGCAGAATCTTCTTCCAGGAAACCTTTTAGACCATATAAAAGGAATGCCCCAAGCGATCCTAAACCTCCAAATTCTATATCGAACGCTGAATCAGATGGAGATGAGGAAGAAGCCTCAAGTGAAGAACAAACTGAAGATGAAGAAATAGTGGAATTACAAGGAATGTGGGAATTTATCCTTCCAAATGAAGAGGATCATGAAGCACTACCTGTTGCCACTAGAAGCAGAAATCAGCTTGATCCACCTCAATCAAGTTAAAAACATAAAACTTCAATGCCACCTCCTAGAGATAAAGTCATAGGTAAGAAATCTTCACCGATATCTACTCAAACAAACCCTACCCAATCATATTCTTCACCTTCATCCAAAACTCTGATAATTCCTGACAAAATGGAATACAATATTATTGAGGATATGAAGAAAACTAGGGAAACCATCACCTTTCATGAGCTTAGTAAATTAAAACATCAGCATAAGTTACTTTTGAAAGAACTCAAAGTAGTTCCCACTACCCCACTTCCTGCCATAGTAATATCACAAGCCGCTCAAGAAATGGGAAGAACCCCTAGTATTTCTACAAACAAAATTGATCCAACTAACATCGCTCTAATTGGAGGAAGATCTAAATCTCATACTCTGCCATTTCTCCTTAATTTTAAAGTCTTTAATAAAAAAAATCACAATTGTTTAATTGATTATGGTGCTTCATCTAACTTTTTGCCTAAAATAGTCTGCGCTAAGTTAAACATCCAACCTCAGAAATCTACAATACGAATAGTACAATAAGATCGGTCTCAAGACAAAGTTGTCGAAGAGATTAATAAAGTAGCCATTATACTTTCATCAAACCCAAAAAAATTTCAAGTAATTGATATACTTGTAGCTGATATTCCTAAATTCTATGGCTTAATCCTTAGTAGGGACTGGTCAGAAAATCTCCATCATTACTTCGCAACTAACTGGTCTCACATGTGGCTTCCCTATAATGGCAAGCCAAATCAGATAAGGGTTGATCGAGAGAAACATCAAAAATATATAGTGACAAATCTAGAAGGATAAAAAGAGCCCGTAGCATATAGCAATAATATAATCGGAAACTATCCTGTTGAGTCATTCCTAGGGAACTTCAATGCTCATACTTCACCTTTCTTAGAAAAATCTGTTGTATCTCAAGTAAAAAATTATTCCCAAACAGACACCTCTAAATGTGTGAATTTTGTAGATAAACCTGTACATAAATCTTTATTTTGGAAGTTATTTTTTGATGGATCTAGATTCAATGATGGAGCAGGGCAGGATGAATATTAGTTAGCCTAGAAGGAGAAAATACTATGCTAGCATGTAGACTTGAACTTGATTGCACAAAAAACATTGTTGAATATGAAGCATTGGTTCAAGGTTTGTACAAAGTAATTGGTCTTAAAATCAAATACCTCCAAGTGTTTGGAGGTTCCGAAATTTTTGTTAGACAAATAAAAAATACTATACACTGTCTGTTAGGATATTTGAAACACTATCAACCGTTAGTCCAAGACCTGGCCTCACATTTTGCATCGTTTAATATTTCCTCTATCCCAAGACTCCAAAATGCTAGCGCCGATCTCCTAGCTAATGTAGCTTCCAAGCTTATTCCACCAAAAGATTACAGCCCAGATCGATTCTCCATTGAATTAATTTTTAGGCTGTCTATTCTAGATAATATCACTAACTGGAGAGTCTTTAATAATGATCCTGATATCATAATCTTCCTCCCTTCAGAAGGCTCTTATGGTGACCAGATAGTTGATGAAGACCAGCATGACAACCAACTAAAGCGAGAAACCAACAACAATGTTATACCAAAATGTGTAGTTAAATTGGAAGATTTATCTAACCTCAAAGATAGATTCAAACGATCTACTAATTCAAAACTTCAGAGTTCAACTCTAAGGTATGAATTAATTAATCTTGGAACTGACACGAAACCAAAAAACATCAATCTAGGTCTCGGACTCACATCAGAAGAAAAATTAGCTTTTATACATCTATTGAAACAATATAACAATGTCTTTGCTTGGAATTACGATGATCTTAAAACCTATGACACTTCTATTATTAAACATACCATTCCTATGACCTCTGATGAAAAACATGTTCAGCATAAATTGAGGAAAATCCATCCTAATTTAGAAATCCAGATTGAATATGAGTTAAATAAACTACTAAAAGCCAAAATTATTTTTCCTGATAGGCATTCTAGGTGGGTCTCTAATCTCGTCCCAGTCAGAAAGAAAAATGGTGATATTCAGATTTGTATAGACTTTTGCAATCTCAATAAAGCTTGCCAAAAGGACAATTTTTCATTGCATCCTTGGAATAGATATTTCAATCAGTTGCAAGTTCATAACTGATGTCCTTTCTAGATGGTTTCTCAGGTTACAATCAAATCTTAATCCATCCATATTATCAACTGAAAACTACATTCAAAACAAAATGGGGCACTTACACCTATCAAAAGATGTCATTCGGACTAATTAATGTTGGTGCCACTTTCCAAAGAGCCATGGAAATTGCCTTCAAGGGTCTAGTAAACAAGTCAGTGGTAATCTATGTAGATGATATAACTGTATATTCCAAAAAATGTAGTAATCATCTGAGGCATCTAAAACAAATCTTTGAACATTGTCAAAAGTATGGGTTTTCCCTTAACCCTGAGAAGTTTTTTTCACGTTAAGTGAAGGAAAACTCCTTGGATTTGTTGCATCCAAAATAGAGATTCATATTGACCCAGACAAGATTAAAGAAATTTTTGAAATACCTTTACCCCATAACAAAAGATCGATGCAATCTTTCCTCGGTCAAATAAATTTTGTCAAACAATTTGTCCTTGACTTCTCAAGAATTGTACTACCCCTTCAAGACATGACAATGAAAAATTCTCTATTTAAATGGGGTTAGTTGGAACATGAAGCTTTTAACTTGATACAACAAGCAATCATAAACGCCTCGTCTTTAGCAACACTAAATTTTTCCAATCATTTCACTTTGTACACTTTCGCTTCCGAGAAATCATACATAGCCATATTGACACAAGCAAATCAAGACAAAGTCGGAGCCCCGATTTCTTTCTTTAGCTCTAATTTACAGGGAGCTAAATTGAATTACTTAGATGTTGAAAAACAAGCTTACGCTATTTTCAAATCAATAAAACACTTCAGACCTTTTCTTCTCAAAACCCACACCAAGGTGATAGTACCATTCCCAGCAGTAAGAAATCTCCTAATACAAAGGGATGTGGGTGAAAAAAGAGCAAATTGGGTTACAGCTATGCAAGAATATGACATTGAAATCAAACCAGCAAACATTGTGAAAGGTCAAGACTTTTGCAGGATGTTGGCAGGAGCATCGGATATGTCAGAGTCAAAGCATTCAGGTGATGAGGTACAAATCTATGAGGTAAGCCTTAACAACATTGAATCAACATATGCTGATATAATATTCTATTTAAAAAATGGATATGCACCTCCACATTTGAATTATACAACGAAAAGAGCCCTAAGGTTGAAAGCTAAACAATATCAAATTGTCAACAATGTGTTGTTTAGAATGAATTATGATTCTGTTTTGCTTAGATGTCTCGAGAAATTTGAAGCAGAGAAAATATTACAGGAACTTCATGATGGATCGGCTGGTGGACACTTTGCAGGAGATGCTACAGCACATAAAATCCTACGTGTGGGCTATTACTAGCCAACCTTATTCAGAGATGCACACAGTTATGTAAGGAAATGTAAGATATGTCAGATAGCTGCCGGAAGATAGAAGAAACTAGCATTACCATTACAGCCAGTGAACATTGATCAACCATTTGAACAGTGGGGATTGGACATAATAGGTGAGATCGTTCCTCATTCTTCTAAGAAACATAAATATATCCTTACAACCACTAATTACTTCACCAAATGGACTGAAGAAATTCCACTCAAGGTAGCCAACTCTGAGAACATTATTGAATTTATAGATCAATTTATCATCACCAGGTTTGGTTTACATTCTGCCCTAATGTTTGATAATGCATCTTACTTTTCAGGCAATGTTATGACAAAGTTTGCTCTTAAAAGAGGCTTTAAACTTAAATATTTTGGAAATTATTATCCATAAGGAAATGGGTTAGACGAATCCACAAATAAGAACCTTATCAGGATTATTAAAATAATTTTTGATCAAAGTAAAAAAAAATTGGCATAAATCTTTAGTGTTTGCTCTATGGGCAGATCAAATGAACATAAAACCTCCATCAACACTTCTTTCTTTAATCTGCTTTATGGGAAAGAAGTTGTCTTACCAAAAAACATAGATATTCCCTCATTTGTCTTAGTTCAATTCATCAAAGAAAATCCTTTGTCATCTATGAAACTTAGACAATTACAAATCCTTAAAATCGAAGAGGAATGAGAAAAGGCTAGAATTACCCATGCACATCAACAATAGTTAGTCAAAGCATCCTTTGATTCAAATTTCGTATCTTCAAAAAATTTCCAACTCGGAGACTTAGTGTCAAAATGGGATAAAGCCCACGAAGAGAAAGGCAAGCATACTAAGTTCCAACAAATGTAGCTTGGCCCATTCTAGATTGTTGAGCTAATAGGCCCATCAAATTTTATGTTACAAGATTTAGCAAGTAAGAGAGAACCTCTACCTGGTAATGGGCAGGTCCTAAAGAAATATTTTCCATAGAAGATGATCTCTTCTAATCACTGTATAGTATACTCTTTAGTTAATTTTCTTTTGAAATAATAATACAAGTTGAAAACATTTACGTTTGGTTTTACTGAAGGATACTTTCTCTTTTTAATTTTGTTTTTTTGCTTGTATAAGTAGAAATGGTTACGAAAATTAATCTTCATTCAGGAAATAAATAGTTAAGTGCTACAGCTCCAAAACTGCTTCTTTTTCTACTAGATTATCTGATCTTTGATAAAAATTAGCTTCAAAAAGAAATTTTCTTTACATGGGTCAGGAAAAGTATCCCTAAAAAAGCAAAGTTTCTCTACAAAAAAGCATCTTTAAACTCTACGATTGTTGTCCAGAAACTCTTAAGGAGCCAATGATTCCCCCCACTTGAGTAGCTTTCAATTTTAGAGTGTAATTAAAAGATATACTTTAAACTTAAAGGATAAGAGGTCCCATTAAGAGTCGGCTTACCATTATCATAAGATGCTAACTAACTGACATTACCAATACTGAATATCAAAATAGGATAATGGCTTGAGATTGATCAATCAAAAGACAAGTGGTCTCATCAAGAGCCAGCTTGTTCAGTTCAATTACAAATAAAGTGAATGGAATTGTCAATTTTGGCCACCAAACCAAGACGTTTTCCTTTAAGAAATAAAAGAAGAATGAATTTGATCCAGGTCTAGGTGTGACAAAGGACCCTTCTAAGGCCTTTTACTTTCATGATGTATTAAATTTAATTTTTAAAAGAACATAAATGAATACATGTGTATGTTGCAAAGAAGAGGAACATGTCAATCATCAGCAACATAAAAACATAAGTCGTTGATAACAGAGTTCGTCCAATTGGGACTACGTCTCCAGGCCCCGGTATCAAGATGGTGTAGGCCACTTCATTAAGTGTTGTCAATAGTGATGATGTACATAGAGGTGATGTTTCTATCATACAAGGATAATTCCCTCAAGCAAGAGTGGCACAAAAAGATGTTCCACTAGAGGAATTCTCAGTTAAAATACTCCTATCAGTGTGACACAAAACTCATGCACAATGAGCATCTTGCCAACATGGCACAAAATGGATCTCAAAGCAAACATGCATGGCAACACATGAGTATCCCATCAATATACAACAAAGGCATCTCAAAACACAACATGACAAATCATGACAATAAGTACATCACACAAATGATTCCTCATCACATCAAGCAAGAATCATGAAAATGAGTAACAAACAAGATCCCACATCAAACATCAAGCAAGGACCTATGCAGCACAATGCATAAAGACAAAGTACATGAACACAACATATACCTCATAGCCAAGGGCCATCTAAAGAAGCGGATGTCAAACTGTTGACGCTGCTCGGACCATTGATCTCACAGCATCAATCACATGGAAATGGTTGCTCACACATGAATGCTGACACCTGCATTCCACTTAGAAAAGTGGCTGAAGAATAGAATGATAAAATGAGAAATTTGAACGCACCATCACATTTGTGGCATCGAATAGTGAAAAATTGATTGTCCAATTTTTTAATTCTAAGAAATTGAAAATATGTGGATGAAGAAGGAATCTTTTGGATTCCCCCTAGACTCCTCAAAGATTCTGCTCCATAGATGGACTGGAAATCTGCAACTCCAAAGGTGAATCTGACCTCTCCATTGCAATCCCTATGGAAAACCATGAAAAATGATTGTAAACTTTACTATATTCTGGCATGGAGAAAAATTACCTCTTCAGGAAAATTCAAGGATCATGGTTTCACTCCCTGTTTTTGTAGCAATCATCCTTCCACCCTCATATTGAAAAATGAACAAAAAATCCAGAACTCATATGGAGACATGAATAGTGCCATTGCATTCATGGTGTTGAGAAGTGTTGAAACCATATAAAATTTGCCAAAATTTGACAAAGTGAAATTTCACCCCTCCTACAAAACACTGCCTCGGACTGAATGCACTGCCTTCCTCTACCTCGAAATTTGTGCCCGCTCATGGTTCCTCCATCTCCCTGGCGCGCTGACGAAATGATCGTTTTAAAAAAATATTTGGCAAATTAAGCAATGTAGGCCATTTGGCGCAATGGCAATATTGGGTATTAGTTTAGGAGGGGTCAAGTGGTCATACCCCTCCCCTCCATTTTATTTACACCTTATAATTTTTTTTCAACCGAAAAAATGAATTTTAAAAGGGGTCGGGTTTGCATTGGGCAGCCCACCCCATGCTTCCACACCAACTGAACACACCGTAATTACATGAACATTTTTTTATGGGCATGCACTGTTGTATTAAAGGGTTGCATACTATTATGGGGTCGATCGGTTGGGGGCCGGGTGGGTTCGAACCCCGCCGGAACCCTTAACGAATCCCCATCACATTTTTTGGCACTGTTTGTTTTGATTTTTTTGGGGTGTGGGCTAGGTCCACTGGAGGTGGCCTGCCCACCCCATAATGTTACGTATATGGTGGAGGGCTCGGCGAGGTGGTGGCCATCGAGCCAAACTTTAAGTTAATTTTTGTTAAGGTTTCGGTTGACGTTAGGCCGACGAGGTTCATCGCTCATTAGCCTTCTAATATAAATTTTTGTTATGTAATTTTTGGGGTGCGATGGCTATGGTGGGGGTCATGGCCCGCCACCAATTATATATATATTAAATAAAGAGTCACTTTTAAATTTTTCAAAAATAAGGAATATTGGGCATTTTAACGAGGCCACAATTTCGACCGACTTTGGGAGCTAGGTTTCATGCCTCGAGGTCAATCAAATTGTAGGACACTTAAACCTAGCCTAAAGCCCAACTTTGACCAAAACTTTGACTGGCTCGTTCTCCCTCATACAAGCTTGGATTGATGAACTGTTCGCACCTCCATGATCAGGACGATGAGATCTACACTCTTGTCTTGGGTTGAAGTCATTCTTATCACTTTTATTTTTGACCATTCATAAGCCCTCTTTATCCTATGTTTGTCTCTGGAGCCATCTAGATCAATCCTCCCCACTGAGGAGCTTTTGGTCCTCCAAAATCATGAGAAATAATCTGCAACTTCTCTGTACCTTGTCTGCACCACAAGCATCCTGAAAGGTCTCACTTCCATCTCCTTCACCTTTGTTCTTTAGAGCCTTAAGCGATGAGATGACACCTGCAATTTGTAGTACATTGTTTTGCAAATTACGTGCTTGTCTTAACTGACCAACTAACAACGCAAGCGTCCCACACTTGCAACGAATTTATAACACATACTTAGTGGCCAAGTTTACAACAAGATGGACACAATACCCCTGCTATGAAAACAAGGCCAACATATATTTTTGCTTCAACAAGTGATGCAAAACACATCATCACTGCAACACATGATTTACAAAGATAAGGCCAAACACTATTTGTTTCGACAAGTGATGGAAACACAACATCACTCTCACAGTTTATCATGCAACACAAAATAAGAGAAGACATCATTGTTTCTTAACAAGTGATGGAAAACACATCATCACTTTTACATTTTAAAATGAAACAAATGATTTACAAAAGAACGACCATGAAACTCTAATATGACTAGAAACCATTTTTCACTTATCAAGGTGAACGAGTCATCACCCTGTGATGGTCTTTCTTGTCGATCAATCGTTTCACCTGGTTCATGCACCGACAGTTTGTCTTTAAGGTGCTGCTCTAGATGGAGCCTCCAACAAGTGGATCTTTGATGGCCACTTCTGTCACAATGATTGCAATACATCTTCTTCCTCCAGATCTATTTAACCTATTGTTGAGAGTGTCTTTCATGCCTCATCCTTTTGTGTGCTGCCATTATTTTAACACTTCAAAAATGTATGATTATGTAATCCACAAAAGGTACATTTCTGTTGACGCCATGTTTTATGTTCATCATTAACAGCATGATCATAATCGAAATGAAAATTCAAATGTCGAAAGTGATTATACTTTTCCTTGTCGTCTCTGGTGTAAGGATGGCGATGAGATATTACCTCAACTTTCTCCCTACAATGGGCACTGTCGTGGGATGATGGGGAGGTGTTCCCATCATTCTCTTTCCTCGATGATTTCGACGATGTCTTGGATGACTCTGACACCTTCAAGCATTCTCCTTTAGTGTATCTCGAGCCTGCAAATTGAGGTCTTTGCATAACCTCCAATGGTTGAGTCATGCATTGGTTATTAATACCAAGTTTTTCTTCCTTCTCATGCCTTGTCCTTGTATGGAACCTCATGTTTGTCCCTGTAATTGGGATCTCCAAAACTCCAACAGAAATCATACTATGTGAAGATGAAACTAAAAGGAAATCAACATATTTTAGCACATCTGTTGATTTGGAAAGGACTAATGAGGGCCTCTCATCATCGGTTGTTGGTGGTTTGTTAGCTATCTCAGTGCACTCCCAAAGTTCCTTTTTGACATACCCAAGCCCTGCCTAACGGGGTAATTCTTCTACTTTGATGGGGTTTACAATGCATTGGCCATTAACACCCAAGACTTTTCCTTCATACCCTATTTTCTTCAACAATTTGGAGCCATATCCAGTGGTATGATTTTCAAAACCAACGAAATCATCATCAAGACACATACATGAATTCGAAGAACTATTTTTTACCTCACATGCGTCACGCTGCAGCTTTTCCAAAGCCTCGTCCTTTGCTTGTAGATGTTGTAGAAAACTTTGTTTCTCCTTTTTCTCTTCATGTAGAAGCATTTTCAATTTAAAGTTCTCTGTTTGAAGATTTTGGTTGTTGTGCTTCAGTTCTTCTAGGGCCTCTTCTGTGTCTTGCATGTGAAGCTGCAATCACTCATTTTCTTCTTTCTCTTTCTGTAGAGTTTGATACATGATTTCCACCCTTTTGGAAATTTTGAGCATGGTCTCATACATCTCTTTTTCATCATCTATCGTTGCATGTTCCATTTTTCATGCTGCAATTCACATACACGCGAAGACCGCTCTGATACCACTTGATTCAGGTCCGAGTGTGATGAAGGACCATTCCAAGACCTTTTACTTTCATGATGTATTAAATTGCATTTTTAAAATAACATAAATGAATATATGTGTATGTTGTAAAGAAGAGGAACATGTCAATCATCAACAACATAAAAACATAAGCTGTTGATAATGCAATTTGTCCAGAAGGCACTACGTCTCTGGGCCTTGGTGTCAATATCGTGTAGGCCACTACATTAAGTGCTCTCAATACTGATGATGTACATAGAGATGATGTCTCTATCATACAAGGATAATGCCTTCATGCAGGAGTGGTGCCAAAATATGTTCCATTACAGGAACTCTCAGTCAAAAGGCTCCTATCAGTATGACACAAAACTCATGCACGATGAGCATCCCACCAACATGGCATAAACTGGATCTCAAAGTAAACATGCATGGCAACACATGAGTATCCCATCAACATACAACAAAGGGATCTCAAAACACAACATGAAAAATCATGACAATAAGTACATCACATAGGTGATTCCCCATCACTTCAAGCAGGAATCATGAAAATGAGTAAGAAACAGGATCCCACATCAAACATCAAGCAAGGACCTATGCAGCGCAATGCATAAAGAAGAAGTACATTAACACAACATATACCTCACAACTAAGGGCCATCTGAAGAAGTGGATGTCAAACTACTGAAGCTGCTCGGACCATCGATCTGACGTCATCAATCGCATGGAAATGGTTGCTCGCAAATGAATGCTGACACCTGCATTCCACTTAGAGAAGTGGCTAAAGAATAGAATGATAAAATGAGAAATCTAAATGCACCATGAGATTTGTGGCGTCGAATAGTGCAAAATCAACTGTCCAATTTTTGAATTCTGAGAAATTGAAAATCTAGGGCTTAAGGAATATTTTGGATTCCCTCTAGTTCCTCAAGGATTTTACTCCATAGGTGGACTAGAAATCTTCAACTCCAATCATGAATCTCACCTTGCCATTGTGATCCCTGTGGAAAACCATGAAAAATGACTATAAACTTGACTATATTCCGACATGGAGAAAAATTACCTCCTTATGAAAATTTCAAGGATCATGGTTTCGCTCCCTATTTTTGCAGCAATCATGGTTCCGCCCTAATACTAAAAAATGACCGAAAAATGCAGAACTCGGATGGAGACATGATCAGTTCCATTACATTTGTGGTGTCGAGAAGTGTTGAAACCATATAAAATTTGTCAAAATCTGAAAAAGTGAAATTTCACCCCTCCTACAAAATGTTGCCTCAGACTGCGTGCACTGCCTTCCTCTGCCTCGAACTTCATGCCTAGTCCTAATTTCCCCATCTCCCCAGTGCACTGACTAAATGAGCATTTTAAAAAAATCTCTGACGGATTAAGCAAAGTAGTTCGTTTGGCGCAATGGCAATATTGGGTATTAGTTGAGGAAGGGTCGGGTGGTCAAACCTCGCCCCTCCTTTTCCTTACAACTCATAGTTTTTTTTTTTTTAACTGAAAAAATGAATTTTAAAAGGGATCGGATCCACATTGGGCAGCCCACCCCATGCCTTCCACA